>JAQFVV010000625.1:0-320057 GCA_028023455.1 Epiperipatus broadwayi
ATGGATTATTTAGATCAATTTACTGGAAAATTTTAAATTTCAAAGCTAAGTAAAGGAATGATGTATGTTATGTGTGGATGATCTTTTAATAATTTAGTTAGGGCAAGTAAAAATAATTGCTGTATAATATTGTGTTAGTATTTGAAAGAAAACAGTTAACTAAAAATAATTATAAGATTGTATGGTTGGGAAAGCTGGCCATAGTAAATACTGATTTAATAAGTCTTATAAATAAATGATTAAAGTAAATTTTAAAAGTAGTAATTTAAAGTTAAACAAATAGACTATTTAATAATAATAATTGTATTTAATAGTTCTATTTAAAAATCATTTAATTAAAAGTAATAATGTGGGAGAAAAGTGCATATTTGATTTTATAATATTGGAATAATTATTTAAAATTTTGCTATAATATTATTTTTATGTAATATTTTATAAATTAAATTATTTATTTTATTTTTATTTAAATTATTAGCGTCTCATGTATTTTTGTAAATCACATGATGTGTAGATATTCACATGTGTGCTTGAGAAGTTTTTTTAGTAAAGTTCAAAACTATTTTAAATTTCTAATATAAGATTTAAAAATATTAGATTTGTCTATCCCAGAATAAAATAATATTAATTGTTATAAATATTAAGTTGGGTCTTTAAAATGAATGTAATAAGTAAAAGTAGATTTTTATTTTGTTTTAAAAATAACTACATTTTAAAAAAGACTAAAAGTAATAATAAATATTATGATATGATTTTAAAAGTTATTTTGAGGATTTTAATTGATTTTAATAAAGTATAAAAATTAACTGGTAATTGAATAATATAATATTTTGAAAATATTTGATGAGTCATTATTTATTTTTTAATTTTAATACAGCATTTCTGTAATAAGTTGGCAGAGCATTGTTGAAATTAACCAATCAAATCTGTAGATTTTTTAAGTATAAATCAGGTGTACAGGGATTTCCAGGTTACTATTATAATGTCATTATTGTTACAACTTCAGTCAATTAAGTATACAAGTAATAGTCAATTTTATTATTTTAAATTCTAAAAAAGGATATTAATTCACTATTATAAGATCGTGTGATATAGAAATGTGTGGCTAAAAAATTAAGTAATTCCTTGCCTTCTAATTTGTTACATCTAATTTTAACATCAACCTAAACATGGAGAAGTCATCAGTGAATTCAGATTTATGGAAGGAAATGTTTAATTATTATTTTTTTACTAGGCACATAATTTTGCCTATGTTAAGCGTTCATGCTAGCTTACTAGTAGATTTCATAAATAGAACTTCATGGAGGAGATTCAGAAAAGCTCGTCAAAGATGGAAAGAAAAAAATATGAAATCTCTTATTCTGAAAAACTATGTTAAAATAGAATAGTTTTTTTTCTTTTTAAAAAACTTTTAACGTAAAAAAATGATTATTTCAAGACGCTGAAATATTTCTTTATGAAGGAATACTAAAAATTAATTTTTTAAAAAATATAATTTAAAAAAAAATGAAGATTACTAGTAATATAATTTATATTATATTGGGAAAATCTTTAAAATAAGTTAGTTGTTGTATGCTGGACATACAAAAGTTTTTCGGAAAATTACTTATAAAAATATTTAAAACTATATGATAAATACCATGGAATGCTGGTTGTATACAGGAATACTGACCAGTGAAATTTAAATGAAAGCAGTAAAATTTAAGATGTATACCATAATAGAATATTAAAAATGCATTTTAACAATTACTGTTGAAGATAAAAAAGAACCTTGAACTATTTGTTTTGCAAGTGGAATATTTTACAAATCGACTTACTTTTATTTTCTTTATTTTTTAAAAAAGAATTTTCGGACATGTCGTGAAAGTGGAACCATTGGAGCATGCATGGTTTTTGTTGACATCAAAGAAAGATGTTTTTGTCAATAAATGCTGTACAGGAGGAAAAGGACATTTTCTATAATGAACTTTGTTGGAGTTTCTTTTCGTAAATATGATTTTAAATTTTATTTTACTAACTTTCATAATAATGCTTATAGAATAGAAATAGTGTAGGAACATAGAACATTAAATTATTTACTAACCTAGTGATTAATTATTTAAAAAAATCTTTAATAATTTTTAAAAAAGAAGCTTAATATTTTTAAAGTATGATGATGTGGAATAAATGATATTTAAATAATGTTTTATTTAGTTCGTGATCCAGAAATATTAATGGAATAATTGACAATGAAGACATATTATTGATGGTAATAATTATAAGAGTATTGATCATTTTATTATGTATTTTATTATTGTATATTTTAGTGTGGATGTATGAAACGAGTATGAAAAACACAATGTGAAAAACACAATGCATACACATAGCTTATAATTTGTTTATTCATGTTAAAAATATGCATACTTTTAGTAATATTATAAGTACATTTTAATATAAGGGAAATATAAGTATATGATTCTATTATAACTGAATTTAAGGTTTATTTTAAGTGATCAAAATAATAAACTGGGATATCGATACTGATTGTTTGTATTTATGTTTAAAGTTACTAAGGGATAAAATAATCTTTTCTTATCGATTGGTTAGATGGTTATTTTAGACATGAATTTATTTATTGTTATAAGAATGTAGGAATAGATTTAGTGATGTAAGCTTGGTATTAAGTTAAATGGGACCAAGATAATATTTTATGTAGGATTTGTTTATATGGGAATAAGTGTAGACAATAGTGGTTATTGTGCAAGTATAGATAACTTAGCCCTATAGCTTGTATATGTTCATGGTAGTGTTATTTTCTGTATGTTAAAGTTTTAATGTTCCATAGAGCTGAATAAATAGCTTGGACATTATGTTTATTAGTAGAGGTGATGAACTAAAGTAGTCATACCTTATTTATGATACACTGTTACCATGATGGTTATTTAATAGAAGTGCTATTAAATTAAAATCTAATTTATTCCATATACCTACTTGTGTATTTACTATCGATATTGCTCGGATTGCATCGTAAAGGATAGTATTTCAAAATATGAAATGATGAATAAGTTTAAAATGCAGAATTATTATTGAAGAGGATAAGATGGGTTATATTGTTTTAAAGTAAGGATATAAGTAAGTGTAAAGAGTACAAGATTATAACTTGTTAATAAGGAATCATAAACTTTTTTATATTTGGGATTCATTATTGTTTATTACAAATAAATAAATGATGAATAAAGTGTGTTTCTAAAGATATTATTTAGTCATTAAGTTTTAAAAGATTCAATTTTAATGCATATTTTTTACAAGTAAAAGAGATATAACTAAATCACATTTGAAGAATATAAGTGATCATAATTTTATATAAAAATTATTCTATAATAATAACACATCAATACTTACATTTTATTTGACATTATATTGATGAGTAGTAAGCAGTCTAGATTAATGGATATGTTATTAATTAAGATTATTTACATTATGAATAGGTTAGGAATAATTATATGAGATAATAAAAGTATTTTAAAAACTAAATAATAAATGATAAATGTATATTGAATTAATAATTTAAATGATACTTTTGCAATGTACTGAATTAAAGAAACTTAATGGAGGCCATAAAGATATTATGGTAATGTTCTAATAATAAGTATTTTATAAAGCAATGTTTTTGTATCCAATATTTATTTTATTTAAACTATTTTGTGAGATTACCTAAATGGGAGTAAAACAAAGTTCATTCATGTTGTATATACTGTATATAATTTATTGTTCAAGCTTATTAATAAATTTGTTAAGTTTTGTTTATAAATCTTGGTGTCGACTCAATTTCTTCACATCACAATTACATAATCACAGATAATTAGAATTAAGACATAATATTTGCACAACATAAATAAAGTTATTATTTAAGAGTTATACTGTTTTATTGATATGATTTTTATTTAAGAAATTTTATTTATTATATCATTATTATGGTCATAGAATAACCACAAAAGATTTACACAGAATTATATTATTAGTGATTGCCACATATTCTCAGATTATAAGATCATACCATATATGTTTGTTTAAGATGCCATATGGATAATAGAAGATTACATTATATTATTATTATTTGTTATACATGGTTAATATTACAAGTAGAAAAGATATGAGATTAAATTATAAATTGAAGATTAATATTATTATTTTATTATTATTAGTATTAGTTAGATGTAGTTGGGAATGATATTAAATCCCTTATCATACTTAATTACAAAAGTTATAATTATTTTAGAATTATTTTAAAAGAACCTGAGATAATTTGAGCTAAATCATTTTAATAGAGATATTCAGATTAATTTATTAAGAGTCATTTACTTAATTAATTTTGATTAAAGACGTAGGAATACTATAGATTTATTGTTTTAAAGTAATAAGAGAGAAGATGGTATTCTTATGCCATTGAGGTGATATCCTGTGGGATATTGGCTTAATGTATTCGTTTTGCCACTTGTAAACTCACTTCATAGTCTCATGATTTTTATTAGATATTTATTTATTTAATTTAAGAAACAGAACCATATTATTATTTGTTAATTTTAACTAATTAATAATAGATAGTACTAAAGAATATAGTTATTATTTATTAGATATATTTTAGATGAACATAATTATTTATCTGAGCTAGATCAATTTATTGTTATTACATATAATCATAGTTAAATATATGGATATTTTATCTAAATTATTATTGTTTAGATAATTATTGTATTGAGGTCATAATTGATCATTAAGATTTTAATCTTATTCAATTATAGAACTCATAATACTATATTTTATTCTGTTATAATTCAGAATGGTTTGCTTTAATTATATTTAAATTTAGTCAATATGGATTGTAAATCCAGTTTAAATATTCTATTTTAATATTCATTCTTGATTACAATAAATGCTAATAATTCTTTTTATTTGTTTTGATTGTTATAATATACACTTTTAATAATTTAGTTACAGGAAATTTAAAATAAATTGGTATGTTTAGTTAATTGTACTTAAGTAAATATCCAAGAGAAGGCTACTGATTTTTTTATATACTGGTATGATTGGATATTACACATTTAAAAATATCTAATAGGTTAATTGATATTACATCATTATTAAACATTTTATCTTGTTATAAATAGTGGGCTCACAGAGGCAAACTCCCATACAATAGTGATATACATAATGTAATTGATATAAATAATGTAATTAGTAATAATAAATTAATATCAGTATAACATGGCTGATTTAATATTATTTATCATTTTATTAGACTAGGATTATTAATTTAAATATTGTAAACTTATAAAACCTATTAAAGCTGTTATTTCAGTCATTCATGAATTATTTTATTTAGATATGAACATCTTTAAATTTTAGCTTTTCATATTATTATAAGCAATGTTTGATTCATTAGGTATATTAGAATTTGATTGATGAATGATTTATTATTATTTTTGTTTGATTATAAGTAAAAATCTATCTTAAACATATATCATTATTTCTGGATAATGATATTTGATTAAGTGCTGTATTATGAATTAGTTTAGGTAAAGAGTATATTTAGGCTATTTAAAGTGATGATTTTGTTTGTTTCTGCTTATTCTAAATGCTGTTTGAATTCATCATGCTATAATAAAAAATATCATCACCAGTTTCCTTTGCTATGTGATTAGACAAAGAGTTATATTAAATACTGAATAATTAGTTATTGATTGGTATTCATTTAGTTTAGAATATTATATTTATTCTGTTACAGACAATATTATTATTAGTATTATTTTTATTTGATTTACATTTTATTCAGTTATAAATGATGTCCAACTTCAGGGACAACAGAGCTATATTTTATTCAGGTTTTATTAGAATTATTATTGTTAATGCTTATTTTCCATATGTCACTTATATATCATTGAGGTTATAATCGAGGTTAGCATACACACATTTATCCTATTATAAATGTTATCATAATTTGCAGGGCATAATTAAACATAATCATTCTATTATGATTTTATCATATCTAATTTGTTATAAATGGATCTCAAATCTGTGGAGTTCATCCTTATTTTGATCCTATCACAAATAGCATTCTAACTTTAAGGGCAATAAGAAAGGTTATTTTATTTATTCTATTACAAATGGCATATCAACCCAGAGCCAATCAAAGACTAAAATTTGAGTCTCATATACATGCAGAATAATATGATATTGTATCTTGTATGCATTAATAAAGTGTTATAGGGGCTCGTATTGTCATTCTTTTGTAGATTTTATTGATAGCCGGAAGATTGAATGGGCAGATGTGTTATATGAAATAGTAAATAAATTTACAGTTGATGTAATTTATTTTGGCTAAAGAGCAGTTATTAATTTTATTATAAAAAATAACAATAGGCAAATATATAAACCAATAAGTGTTGAAACATTCTCAGAACCTGAAGGTGTTATTCAGGGAATACTGATGAAAATTTTGGTGGTGTAAATAATCAGATGAGAAAACTAAGAGAAGATGTAAATAATGAAATTGATAATCAAAGTATAGAAATAAGAAATGTAAATAATAATTTTGAGGTTCAAAATAGAGAAAATAAAAAACTAAGAGAAGATATAAGTAGAGAAATAAGAGATGTAATTAATAAGTTTGGAAAATTAAACAATAAGATTGATAATCAAAGTAGAGAACTAAAAGAAGACTTACATGAGAAGTTTGACTGATTTAAAATTGAATTGAATACTACTAATGTGAGATTTGATGAATTCAAATATAATTTCGATATTAAGTTAAAAGAAAATACTATGTCTAGCTGATCTAAGAGACCACTTCCAGAGGTACAAATCACCACGAAACAGTTAAAATTTAGATAATTTGATGAACGATCCTTAGTCGCATTTTAACTACTTACATATATACAAACATTTAACATAATAAAGGCTGAAGGCATACATAAATAATAATTTAGATCAATACAACCTGTAAGAGTTCTAGATGACTGTTCTCATATTCAGAGGCCAGCTTTCTGCAATTGAAGTAACTGTGCCATGGAAGACGATTTGCTCCAATATATATGTCCGTGTGCACAAGTGAAGCTCCAAGAATCAAGTGCAGTCTCTTGATCAAATTCATACTGAGACATTCATTGTTTTGATCCCTGCAGTTTATTGGCATAAACTCTTGACCATCCGCGCTGGTGATTCTTCATTTCAATGCTTCATACAAGAATTTATATCGTTATCTTTCTGATTTTAATTAATGAATTATTTTTATAGTTTGTCGTTTATCTTATAAAGGAAATCTAACCCGAAATCCTTTAATTGTTTTATTTCATTGACGACTTATTCTACTCTCATTAATTAAACTGGAATTAATTTTTAAAAAATAATCTTTTTTTCTAATCTTAAAAGTTATAAATCTTTTACTTACGATTTTAAAAAAATCAGTCTTTTAAAATTCTTTAATTTATTAAACGTATTAATTTTTCTCTCTCTAAGTTTATACCTATATATGTATGTGCATTTAAACATACATATCAGAAAATGATGATACATATGATTGTAGATTCAATGAGTTAAGTCACAGGAAAGATTAGAAGTTACGCTTAACAATTTGAACGATGAAGCTAAAACCTGTAAAATTGCATTTCAAAAATTGGAGAAAAAATATTTGAAAATTGAACAAACTTATGACGATGCTCAGAAAGCATCGAGATTAGAGATAAATGATATTAGAAAGGAATAAATAGATATTCAGAGTCATATGAAGGTAGAATCTAAAGAAGTGAAAATAGAAGATTATAGGATGTCTGAACAAGTACCTTTAGAAACAATAACTATGATTAAAAAGATTGAAAAAATAAACATAAATTGTTCTAATGATTTAGCAGAAATAATGTATATAAATGAACTGAAAAGCTTAGATGAGAAGCTTCTAAATGTTGAATTCTTATCACAAAATGAAAAAATAAAGGCTAATATAGTCAGAGAATTATAAATGAAGTGTGGTTGGAATAAAATTAGTCTTAAGGGAGTTAAAAGTTTGGTGAATAATTTTAATTGTAATATAGATTATAGATGTGAAGCACAAGGATATAAAAAACATGTATTATAGAGTAAAAGAAAAGTGAAAAATTATTATTGAAGGAGTCATGGCTATAATAATGAAGACAAAAGGGAATATATCTTATAGAAACCAAATGAAACAATCATTCCTAGGAAAAGTTTATAATAATGTAGTGAAAGGAAAAGACAATAAATCATTCAAGGAACAAATTAAGAATTCATTTCATGAGAAAACTTATAGTAAGGATAATTATATAGTAGATGATAATGTGATATATAAGTAGATGATAATGTGAATAGTGAGATTTATGTTATTTTATTCAGAAATAATGGAAAGTAGTTGAAAATTACATGGATAAAGGGAAAATTTAGTTCCAATTTAATACTGTGATAAATTTGGATGGCATTATGTCCTCAAAGACCCTGGATATGCTTAACAAATTACTGTCCTTATGTATGAATGGAAAATAAAAGATAATTTTACACAAACATACAATGTTTGCTCTTTGAAACTTGTCAAAGAAAACTTAACCAGTGGTAATTAGTAGGTGGTTTATTAAGTTAGAGGTATATGATGTAAAGTTTTAGTATGTGTGCTAATTGTAAATTGAAATTATTTGTATGATTAAGCCTTTTCTTTGAAGGAATCATCTGAACTGCAGATGTGTGCTTGGTTGATGGTGAAGCATCAGTTGAAAGATATCCTGGGCTCATTACAGGGTAGCTGGTAGAAAGAAATTCCCAGTGAAGTGTTAAATACTTAATTATGAATTTAAGTTAGCATAGAATGTTTAGTAGAGTTTTCATGACATTCATAAAAAACTATTCGAACCCGAGAATCCCTGATTAGCAACCATGTAGTGCACAACTTGACTCACAATGTAGTTGCAACATCCTTAAGAAATCAAAATAGTGTTCAGTTGGAATTTAGTCAGTTTAATTTAATATTAAAAGTGGATTTTAAATTTAGTACCTCTACAATTTTGATCTCCAGATCATTGTGGAGGTTTATTTGGATTTAGTTAGTCTACCTCATATGAAAAAGTGATTTTAAAGTTGGTATATTCAATGGCCAGAGTTTAAAACCAGTAGCACTACATGAATAAATGCTATTTATTTAATAAATTAGAACATTATTCCCATGTTGTTTTAGTATTTGAATTTAGATCCCATAATAGTTGGTAATAATATAACTATATTTGTTTAAGATAACAAGATATGAGATCTCTATTTGGTATTAAATTGAAATAAATAATACTTTTTTTTGAATAAGTAATATTTCTGATAATGTCAGTATGGAATGTGATAAAAAGAGAAATAATATCTTAAATATTTATATTTATAGCTTCTTAGGTTACTTATGAAGTATCATATAATCCTAGAAATAGGAATATTATGAAGACATTTAGAGATGTAAAATATGTTTATGTTTCATAAAGACATATAACTATTAAATATTAGCTAGTGATATTTGATTTTAAATAATTTTAACATGAATGTTAAATCATTTTATTTTATAAATTGAGTTTATGAATTAGTTAATTTCTATATAAGAAATCTTAAGTATTAAGTATTATATTATTTTAACTATAATAAATTTGAAATCATATTATTAAAGTAATTAATGAAAAATATAAATATCTAAGGGATCAATTTCAAGTTTAAATTAAAACTTTAGTGGCTATAATTGACAAGTTTTGTGAGAAATGAAAAGAACCTAGAGATATAGTATACTTTATGGTACATTGTAATACATATTAAATGAACAAAATTTTATTAGTCATGATATTTTGACATATTATTTATTGGAGGCCTGTAATAAAATAATGAAAAATATTGAGATGAGAATAAAAGAACTAAATAGGTTTTATCTTGTTTTTATGAGCATACTAATAATGTATTTAGAATTCATTAGAATTGGATTATAAGATGATATATGAAAATGAGGAAGAAGAAAAGAATAAATGTTTGTATATATTTAGATGAAGGTGGTTTATTGTATATTTTAAATAATAATAATAGTAAATCACTGTTGTTAGTCTATAAAAACATTTTTTTTTATTAGAGGGGTGTGTTGTACCTATTGAAATTGGAGGTGTATTCTAGTATGGGGTAAGATGGCAGTCATAATTTTTTTTCTTTTCTTAATTGATTTTTGGATAATGATTATGTCAACTTATGAAATATTAACTGTGTTGTTATGACAACATTAATATTAATACAAAATTGTTTATTATTAATTATATTATAAGGTAGTAAATTGACTTAATTCATTTTCAAAAGAAAAATAAGTATGTGAATAATAAAGTATATGGTTTGGATGAAATTATTTTTTTTTGTTTAATTTTTGTTACTGCATTCACAATAGTAAATTATAAACACTACAAATAAATATTTAATATTTCAATTATATATATGTTATTTTTATTTCTATAATATTATATTAGAAGATATGTATAAAAATATATTTCCAGTCTAATATATTGAAAATATAGTGTAAATTGTTTATTTGTTATTGAAATAAAAAAAATAGTATTGATATTGTAAAATGTGAATTTTTGTTGTATATAATAATTCTAAAATATTTATTTTTATTTGGTGAATAATGCAATTTTTTAGAAGTACATTACTAGAAATATCTGAATGAGTGAATATAAATGATTACTGCTGATGTCAATAAAAAATCTTATAAATAGAACTGAAAAGTTTGAACTCATACTTTTCTCTTGTTTTTACTTTAAACAGAAGCATATTTAGATTTCTTATGTGATTTTCTTTTTATTACCCTAAAAGTATATAATTGACTTTAAAAATGGACAGGTAAGAAATAACATTGTTTTCCCATGGTCCAGAGCATCTTATTGATATATTTTTATGGGAAAATGACAAATTTATTATAAAAAAGTCACCAAAATTGCTTTGTTACTGGAACCATCAGAATATTTTATTCTTCAAAATGAATGCTATGTATATTTTAAAGACAAAAAACAAACAGAAAAAGTTGATCAAGAGTCATATTTATTTGCCAATGTGATTTTATAAAATTGATTGACCAAATTTTGTTGAAATACAAATCACTTTAATTTCATATCATAATGTCATAGGTAAAAGCTAGCAATCTATTTATTTATATTATTTTTAATTAATATTTGCTCATGAAATTTTATCTCTTCATATCATTATAAATATAAAATAATACTTATATATGTTATATCATATAAACAAAATAATTATTGCTTGAAAGAATAATGTGAATGTATGCATAAAAAGTGAAATCCATAAAATGTACTTTGAATTTAAAAGTTTTCACAAATACATTTGATCTACTCTGGAATAAAGGCATACTATTGGTTTTCTTATTTGAAATATAGACATTGTAAATGTGATGTCATACTGAGAATACAGTATTTAAAGACTTTCATTCAGTTTGTTTATTCCTGTTTGTCATTATTATTGATATGTATTTTTATTTATTTTCATTTAAAAATGTATTGTATTTATTGAATACATATATAATTTTAAGTTAAATGGTAATTTATTCACATATAAAAATATGAGAGTTATATCTTTGCAAGTTTGAACTCATTTGTGGTATGGTAATTGTTATTGCAATATTTAAAAATATTCATTGTTTTTATTTATTTAGTGATTATAAGTTAACTTCAAATATATATTGGAAATTCAAAAAAAATATTGTGATAAATGTTTATTATATTTTGCTTTTGAATTCATTTTAATAAATAGATAGATTCATCTTTGTATATATATATATTATATATATATTATTATTATATATAATAAATTATATATTATATATATATATATATATATATATATATATATATATATATAGATATTTAAAGTATATTTTGGATATTATGAATGTACTGCAACATAATTGTGATATGTAGGCAAATATATTTCATATTTGTTATTAAATAATTGGAGATTAATAGGCAATCACATGTGTAAATATGAAATTAATGTTAATTGATAATTTATTGTACATTCAATTAGATCGTATCTGTGCATATTGATTGTTTACAATTTATTCAACATACATACTTTTTTTATTATATAGATGATATTTATTTATTAATAAATTTTTAATTTAATTTAAACCAAATTAATTTGTCTGATTATCATCTGGTTGTGCCTACAAATTCATAAATTATATTCAAGTGAGACAAGATAAACTGTCTATATCATAAAATTTATTTGAAATAACTATTTCTTATAATCCAGAAATCAAATCCCAGTCATAGTAGTATGAGTTTTGTTATGTTAATTTTTTGTATTGAATTCTATAGTTATTATCTAACTAGATATAAACTTTATATGATAATCATAGTTAAATATTTGCATGTTTTGTCTAAATTATTGTTTAGAAAATCACTGTATTGAGTTCATGGTTGACCATTAAGATCTTAATTTTATTCAGATATAGAGCTGATAGTAGTATATTTTGTTCTATTATAATTCAGAATGATTTACTTTAATTATATTTAAATTTAGTCAATATAGATTGTAAATACAGTTTAAATATTTACTTTTAATATTCATTCTTGATTATAATAAATGCTAACAAATCTTTTTATATCTTTTGATTGTTATAATATATAGTTTTAATAATTTAATTACAGAAAATTTAAAATAAATTGATATTAGTTAATTGTTCTTAATTAAATATCCAATAGAAATCTACTGTTCCTTTTATATACTGATATGATTGGGTATTATAGATTTAAGATTATCTAATAGGTTCATTGATATTACATCAATATTAAGTATTTTATATTGTTATAAATAGTGTAATTAGTAATAGTAAATTAATATGCATGGCTGATTTAATAGTATTTATCATTTTATTAAACTAAGATTTAAAATTAATTATTGGGCTGTATATTTATTTAAATATTATAAATATTGTAAACTTATAAGACATACTAAAGCTGTTATCTCAGACATATCTGAATTATTTTATTTAGGCATGGACATCTTTAAATTTTAGTATAAATTCATATTATTATAAGCAATGTTTGATTCATTAGGTATGTTAGAATTTGATTGTTGAATGATTTATCATTAATTTTGTTTAGTTATAAGTGAAATCTATCTTAAGCATATATCATTATTTTGGGGGAATGATATTTGATTTAATTGATTTATTTTCATTTATTTTAGGCAAAGATTATATTTAGGGTATTTGAAGTGATGATTTTGTTTGTTTTCTGCTTATTCCAAATGCTGTTTGAATTCATAATGTTATAATAAAAAATATCATCATCAGTTTCTTTTGTTATGTGATTAGACAAAGGATTATATTAAGTATTCAATAATTAGTTATTGAGTGGTATTCATTTAGTTTAGTATATTATATCTATTCTGTTATGGACAATATTATTATTCTAGGGCAGTATAAAATTAGTATTTTTACGTGATTTACATTTTAATCACTTATAAATGATGTCCAACCTCAGGGATCATTATTATTTTATTACATAGGGTGATCAATGACTGAACTATATTTTATTTATGTTATATTAGAGATTCTTTTCCACTGTATATTTTGGATCTGTCATAAATGTCACCTATATCATTGGGACTATAACAGAGGCTAGCATACATACTTATTTATTCTATTATAAATGATGCAGTAATTTGCAGGGCAATTAAACAAGAACACTCTATCATGTTTTTATTATATCTGATTTGTTACAAATGGCTCCAGAATCTGTGTGCATTAAAAGAAAAGTATATCCTCATTTTCATCCCATTACAAATGGCATTCTAACCTTAAGGGCAATAATAAAGGTTATTCCATCATTATATTTTCATGTCAGTTATAAAATGCTGTCCAACCCTAAAGGGACAACTTTTTATTCTGTTACAATATATACATATTAGTTTATTTATATATTCTTTATAACTTAATGGATTCTTGACTTTTTTTAATTGTACATATTACT
The DNA here is from genome assembly GCA_028023455.1 of Epiperipatus broadwayi. NCBI lineage: Eukaryota > Metazoa > Onychophora > Udeonychophora > Euonychophora > Peripatidae > Epiperipatus > Epiperipatus broadwayi. Next base: position 14,028 of record JAQFVV010000625.1, read on the forward strand.
GTAAACTTTTTTTTTATAATAAAATTTTTGTTGATTACAAATCCTAAACAAATATTAACATACACACAAGAAAATAAATTTAAATGACATAGACAAACATATAATTAAATTACAACATATGATAACACAGGCAATAAAACAAATTTTCAGCCCCTCTAAATATGATCTAAATTTCAACGTATCATTTTATGTGGATATATAGTGTATTTATTAATCTAATTTACAATTGCTTCAAAAAGTAAACTTACTTTGGATGTTTATAATATTAACAATTTAAATTAAATTATTATACAACTAAGAAAGAAATTAGATTGCCAAGTTACCTTCATATTTCTGGGCAAGAATTTGATGACATATGAGAATGTATTAAGCAAATCTTTATTATTATTTTATTTGAGAAAATAATGGAGCATATGAGTAAACTTTTAAGACTTTCATAAAATGTCTTCATAAACAGAGACGTTGTAAGAGGTCAGAGAGTATGGGATATACAATAAAGCTGTATACACTGATAAGTTCTTTCATGAAATGTAAAAAAACATACTCTTTTCAATACTTTTGAGATACGTATGGACTTGAACAGGATATCAAATCATTCTTATTGTTCTTGGTATCTTCTTTTGTGTTATGTTGTAATTACTCAAATATTGTATCAGTGATGTCCTAATAATTACACTAGATGACTTAAAATCAGACAAAAGATTGATAGAGTATATAATTTTTGTTACTGGAATCAAGTTCATTAAGAATTTTTACAAATGTATGCTTTAACTATCATTTTAAATAAAATACTGTAAATAAAATAATGTAAAAAGTTTCAACATTCTTTAATAAGACAAGAGCAGCTCTCTATTATAGTGACATCTATAGTGAAGAGCTAAAATATGTAGCTGCTGAACTGGTTTAATATATATATATATATATATATATAAGCAAAGAGATTTGAACTTAGGATTTTTCAGTCTATATTTACCCTCCCCTACATCTCAAGTAATTGATATACATGATCACAAACATGTGATAAAAATAGATGATCCCCAATATACATATTTCACACAAAAACAGTACTCATCAGTTGGGTGAGATCATAATCTCCCACACACATATATATACAATCAGTGCTCAGTTTATATTAAAATAACAATTCCTTAAACATTACTAAACAGGTTTCAATCTTCTCACTCTTCCAAACATTCAACCATCTTCTTCATTGAAAAACCACATGTATGTATGCTTGAGATGGAGGGTAAGGCAAGAAACATTCAGTAAAAGCAATATATATATATTGTAACAAACGAGGTTCGAATACAAGCGTATGTAATATATTACTAATTGCGAGTGTTAATGTTGAGCGACTATATACGAAAAGATGTATGAATGTTAGGTGGGTATGCTTATATAAATATATTTGTATATGTGAGTATAAAATGTGTGTATGTATTAACGGTGATGGTTACAAGATATTATATACGGAGCTGTATAAGTTGTAATTGATTATTCGTATATATTTTATCCGTTAAAATTTTTCTTTAAGTCTGGTTAATAGTGTTGTCGGTAACACGTGTTTTCTTTTGCTAATTAATCTTTTGAACATATGAAGATAGAAATAGAAATAAATCAGTTGCTGTAGGCGGTTTAGTAATAACTGGCGTCAAGAAGTCCGAAAACGGGTCAGGTGGGTATCTTTGGAAAACAATAGAAGAACGGGACAGTGGCGTAGGAATATTGGAAGAAAATTTTACAAAGTTAAAGAGTGAAAACAAAAGAACTTTTTTTTGTGGGCTGGAGAGGGGAGAAAAAAAAAGAAAAAAAAACGCGGCTTGGACTACGGAGTGTGTGGACGTATAAAATTTTCTTAAGAAGTTTATTAATATTTCTCACCCAAAATGTCGGGGTAATTCAATAGCGCTAGTTTCGTTAACCGATCCAGTGGACAGTTGTCGTGGAACCCATCTGAAGTGGACCTACGAATTTTGCTATACAAAAGAGTTCTTGTTCATCAAGTGTAATGGCGACGAAAGATCTAGGAAATGGGACCCTTTTATAAAGTGAGTGAATCATCTACTCCACCTCCGGAATAAGCTATTTGATATACCACATTGGAAATCCTTGCCATCCTTTATATCAACCAGACCAGTATTCGTGGAGAATTATAAATGCGGACTTGTCTTTGACCGTGTGAACGGTCGACGGTACTTAAGGTAATTGATATTTACACTAAATATATTTTCAATGAATGCGTCTTGGTAAAGAAACTAGTGTTACCTCAATATTAATTCCTATAATAAATCTCTTTTAAATTAAATAAAATAACAACTTTAAATAAACAGCTCTGATGTATAATTGCACTATTTTGATGCGTATATGAATTATATATGTGTGTACCAGGGTAAATGGGATGTGCGCTTGAATATTGATATTTATATGCGTGGATAAATGAGATTTTATCGGTATTAAGTATGGTAATAAATAGAGTAAATGGTATGATAACATTCGGGTTGGGTTATTAGATTTATAACGGATAAATTATCGGACAGAATAGATAGACACATAAGACTTAGTTGGGTAGTGTTTAGCTTTGTTCTCTAGTTAGACTATAGTCCCCAAACCCTGAGATTGAGCTGGTATGGATGCGCTACCATAAATAGAGGTATATATATATACCCGAACCCTTATTTACGTTTTCGATGAGATAATTCTTATCCATGTGTAAGATTGGCGCATGAGATGGAATCAGACCATGCTCACAAATATCCTCACTCGAAGCTACAGGTAGAAGCGTACAAATGGTGATATAAAATATAAAGGGTGGTATTATAATGGCGCCCAATATCGTTCAATATGATAATAAGGAGGGGCAAAGGTCTATCAGGTGGGTCATGCAGTGGACCACTGGAAACTGGGGTGATGAACCTGGCACGTAATTAAAATAGTAATAGAGAGAAAATGAAGCCAAAAAATAAACAGAATGGGGAAAAGCAGGAGGCGACGGAAGAGAAGGAAGTAAATGTATTTGAGAGGATTTTAGAAAGATTAGAAGGTCTAGAACTCCGATTTCAGGAAATGGACGAGAGGTTCGAACGGAGATTTCAGGAGATAGAACGGAGACTAGGGATAGAAAGCAAGGAAAGGGCAGAGAAGTCTGACAATAAAGAAGTAAAAGGAAGTTTAGATGAAGGAGAGAAGAATATAAAACAGGGGCCGAAGTCTAGTGAGACGGAAAGACTGAAGCATATGGGTAAATGTAGGGGTGTGGCGGTACACACCCACGTGAACCATTTTTTAAAGATACGACAGTTTGAAGGCCAAATGGGGGAAGCTCCCGTGGAACATCTACAAAGCCTATGAAGATACTTTGGCATGAATCCCATGCCAGAGGAAGGTAAATTGGTGGTAGCATACAGCCATCTAAGTGGAAATGCCCAAGAGTGGTGGGACTTATTGTCCTAACAGCCCACAACCTTCGAGGAGTACCAAAAGAAGATACAAGAGACTTTCTGGTCAGAAGACTGCCAGGAACTCATGCAGTACCAAGTGATGCCAGAGAAATATGAGGAAGGAAAGAAAGAAAATTTCTCTCAATTTTTTCATCGCCAAGTGGTGAGACTAAGGACACTGGACGTGTGTCACCTATCTGAAAGCCACATCATTCGAATTGTAAGGCACAATATGCCTATGAATGTGGAAAGAATGATGTTGGGGGTGAGGAAGGCATCCATTGGAGAAGTGACAGAGCTGCTTAATGCTCTGGATATGAGTATATATGACCATAACACACCGTTGGAGCGAGGGAAGGAAGTTAAAGATATGCCAAATATTAAATTTGGGATGGAAAAAGGACACACCAGTGGGAATGCCATGCATAGAAAAGGTGGGGATGATAGTCACAGACCGAGATGGCAACATGAACCGGAAGCTCGACTTCCACCAGATAAGCCAAAGTTCGTCCAAGAAAAGGGACTGTGGTCACTGAAACAGAAAGGTGGTACCGAGGGAAACAAAGGATAAGGAAAAGTCATTTAAGAAGCCATTCAAATACACAGAAGGTATTTGAAGGCTATCGCACCAGGGGGGTATGTAACAAACGGGGTTCGAATACAAGCGTATGTAATATATTACTAATTGCGAGTGTTAATGTTGAGCGACTATATACGAAAAGATGTATATGTAAATAGTCATTCGAACCCTGTTACAAAGAGTGTGAATGTTAGGTGGGTATGCTTATATAAATATATTTGTATATGTGAGTATAAAATGTGTGTATGTATTAACGGTGATGGTTACAAGCAATTATATACGGAGCTGTATAAGTTGTAATTGATTATTCGTATATATTTTATCCGTTAAAATTTTTCTTTAAGTCTGGTTAATAGTGTTGTCGGTAACACGTGTTTTTTTTTGCTAATTAATCTTTTGAACATATGAAGATAGAAATAGAAATAAATCAGTTGCTGTAGGCGGTTTAGTAATAACTGGCATCAAGAAGTCCGAAAACGGGTCAGGTGGGTATCTTTGGAAAACAATAGAAGAACGGGACAGTGGCGTAGGAATATTGGAAGAAAATTTTACAAAGTTAAAGAGTGAAAACAAAAAAACTTTTTTTTGTGGGCTGGAGAGGGGAGAAAAAAAAAAGAAAAAAAAATGCGGCTTGGACTACGGAGTGTGTGGACGTATAAAATTTTCTTAAGAAGTTTATTAATATTTTTCACCCAAAATGTCGGGGTAATTCAATAGCGCTAGTTTCGTTAACCGATCCAGTGGACAGTTGTCGTGGAACCCATCTGAAGTGGACCTACGAATTTCGCTATACAAAAGAGTTCTTGTTCATCAAGTGTAATGGCGACGAAAGATCTAGGAAATAGGACCCTTTTATAAAGTGAGTGAATCATCTACTCCACCTCCGGAATAAGCTATTCGATATACCACATTGGAAAACTTTGCCATCCGTTATATCAACCAGACCAGTATTCGTGGAGAATTATAAATGCGGACTTGTCTTTGACCGTGTGAACGGTCGACGGTACTTAAGGTAATTGACATTTGCACTAAATATATGTTCAATGAATGCGTCTTGGTAAAGAAACTAGTGTTACCTCAATATTAATTCCTATAATAAATCTCTTTTAAATTAAATAAAATAACAACTTTAAATAAACAGCTCTGATGTATAATTGCACTATTTTGATGCGTATATGAATTATATATGTGTGTACCAGGATAAATGGGCTGTGCGCTTGAATATTGATATTTATATGCGTGGATAAATGAGATTTTATCGGTATTAAGTATGGTAATAAATAGAGTAAATGGTATGATAACATTCGGGTTGGGTTATTAGATTTATAACGGATAAATTATCGGACAGAATAGATAGACACATAAGACTTAGTTGGGTAGTGTTTAGCTTTGTTCTCTAGTTAGACTATAGTCCCCAAACCCTGAGATTGAGCTGGTATGGATGCGCTACCATAAATAGAGGTATATATATATATACCCCAACCCTTATTTACGTTTTCGATGAGATAATTCTTATCCATGTGTAAGATTGGTGCATGAGATGGAATCAGACCATGCTCACAAATATCATCACTCGAAGCTACAGGTAGAAGCGTACAAATGGCGATATAAAATATAAAGGGTGGTATTATAATATATATATATTGTAACGAGCATAGACGTTCGTTACATTGTTGTTTTTTTTTTAAATTTATTAAACATGAAAGTAAATTAAAAAGTTCGCATTTAAAAATTTTCTTTAAGAATTAAAAATTGAAATTAAATATCATCTTAAACTCTTATATATTAAATCGCACAGATAATGAAAAATTATTAAAATAAAACTTTATTAAAGAAAAAGTATTTTAAAACTAAATTTTAAAAAGATTTGGAGATGAAATTATATCTTTAAATTTATCTTTAAATATATTTTTGATTTGGAAAACAGGTTAATTAATCAGAAATGGAAATGATTGTTAATTAGTTAAATATAAACCAGCCTTCGGCATTTAAATGTAAAAACACCAGTCAGATAGGAAAACAATAGAAACTGTTAGCAAATAAGAAGAAATCCCTATGGAATCGGACCGCAGCGAAAGGACCATCGCATCGGTGACGTAATGTAAATTCAATCCTTCACATTAATATAAAAGGAAAATTTGGAAATTATTAATCAGTGACTGGAAATTGATTATTACGATGTGACTATATGTAGTAGTACGGAGTTGGAGGAATTGACAGACGCACGGTCAATTCTTTCAGCTGTTAAAGAAAGGAGAAATGAACTATCGTTTCCTACATTGAGGACCAACTAAATTAAAAAACCTCCGAATGAATAAATAAAACAACGGCTAAATGGATACCAATTTTAGGACAGCGTGGGAATTTACGTTCATGGCAAGCAACGGATAAAGTTGGACGTTTTAAAAATCGTAAGAACTTATATATTCACTTGAAACAATAAGAACTCTAAATTTTAAAACTTTTTAGTAAATAATGCAATAGAATCCTATCGGACCAAACTAAATTCTTCATTAATAATGTTATTTGATTTATTTTTTTTTATTTATGTAAAATCATTTCCATTTATTTATTTTTTATTCTTTAAGTTTTTATCATGATTTTTTTTTGTTTTCGTTAAATTAATTATATAAATGTTAAACTTAAGTCGGGCGTGAATGGCTGTATAGATTTGTAAAGTTATATTAGGGGAGGGTAATCTTAGGTTATTTATGTCGTGGTTAGATTGGGTCAGTGGATTGGATATATTGATGTAGTTAGTAGATGAAGTCGGAGATTCGCTACTGGCAGAATCGTTTATATATACGCCGCACTCACCTGTTTGCCTATGGAAGGAATTATGAGACGGAGAACGCAGTTCCTTTCTATGGAGTTTTTTTTTTATTGTTCTTCTCGTTAGATAGATGTAATATTCCTATCTGATTGAGAGTCAATGTCTTTTCTTAATCTCTTTGGTGCTGCCGTATTCCGAATTACATTGAATACATCGATATATCAGATGGATTGATGCCAGTTTGACTGCGAATTTTAGCCTAAGGTTAAATAGGGATAGAATGTTTATTTTCAAAAGCAAATTTATGTGGTCTATTCATACCCGACCCTAAATAAAAATGCATTAAATTTAAGTTGTTTATAGATGCTTGCATGGATTGTTTATTGGTTAACTATGTTTTGCGTTTCCATATTTGATCAAAATATATAGACATTCGATAAATAATGATACCTTATGGTGAGTATCTAAAATGTATTTATTCGGATGTCTTTTAAGTTATTGGTGACAATGCAAGTATCTTATGGTGAATACTATTGGGTTACGTATAAAGTTCCCTCCGCAATTGTCAGTAATCAATAATTTTGTATTTTGATCGTTTATGTTTACTTTGAAATGTTTTTGACCGTGAAATCTATGTAACCGATCTATATTCAACATTATAAACAAGCTTTCATAAATTTATCTGTGCGAACTTAATTAAAATGTAAAATTAGAATATAATAGTAATTAAATGTAAATTAAAGTCAAAAATCAAAGTTAAAAATAATGTTAAATGTTAAAATGTAAAACTAATACTAAAATAATTTTAAATCTTATATATATGTGCATAAATAAATGTTTGTATGCTAATTACTGGCAGTGGCTTATTTTATTTATTTTTTTAATATTGAAATATAATTAGATAAGATATTATATTGTTTAATCTCTGCTATTCCACTGAGCTAGTGACATGGGCTAACGACCGGAACCAAAATATTTAAAAAAAAAAAATTTTTTTTTAACTTACGTATCTGCCTACTTTAGAAATTTTTCTAGGTTTAAATGCCTAGATGGCGCCCCGTAGTGCAGATTACGTGAAGTACCTTTGTCCGTATCGTTACAATATATGTATATATAGCTGTTTAAACCATTTAGTCTGATTATAAGTTCTGATGTTTTGATTAACAGATAAAATGGAATGAAAATGGTTATTTGTTGTGTACTATGTTTCTTCCAGATTTGACTATCAGGTCTCATTATTATAAATCAAAAGCTAAAAAACATTCTGATAATAGGCGTTTTACACTAAAGATTGGTAATCTCTTATAGTTCATCTTTATTCTCAATTTTACTAGGATGAAAACTTATTCTTGTCTTTTTAACTTTTATGTTTAAATATTGTAAAAATACACAATTTTGATAAAAAATAATAATTATATTCTTAAAAAAATCAGTAATTATAGTTAGCATAATATCTATAAGTGCATAAAACAACCCATATTTGACATTTAAGACCAAGTTTATGATCTGTAAATATTCCTGATATAATGATAATTAGGCAATAAATTCCACACATAAAAATACTAAACATTCTTCAACTGTGTTGATTTAATATTAAATTTTCAAGTAAATAAATCAAATTAGAGCTCTGTACATTATGGAAATAGTCTTCTCTAGAAGGCTAAAATGATTGGGCCATGTGAGAAAAATGAATAACAGTTTTTTTTAAAAATATTTAGTGAATAATCAGAAAGTTAGACCAAAACTACAATACAATGACAACTATAAGCTGTACTTATATATTGGACTATTTCCATCATCTGATATGAGTATTAAATGTGTTTTAAAAAGAATTAACTTCATTTAAATATTTCAAATACATTCAACTCACAACATTTCAACATTTCAAGAGGTATTATTATCCCTCTTTTTCAGGTATTTCTGGTGACCAATGACAGTACTAGTATTGGAATTGAACTTGAACCCTTAGATTCTTGAGTATTGAATTTTAATGTAATGCTCTAACCAACTAAGCCAATCTGTCAATGGCAACACTCAGTAGAAATTTCATATACTTGTGTCTGAGGTTCCTCCTGATTTTTCCTAAGAGCAAAGTTGATTAGTGTTTCCATACATTATGTATAGTCACACTAGGTTGATGTGTGCAATTGTTTGCCATTGTTGTGTGAGCAGCTTTTTAAAATTTTCTTTTTTGTATCTTTTGGTCTCTATCTAATATTTTTGTGTGTCTTCTATCTTAAACACATATATTTTCTTTCTTCTAATCATCATTTTGTATTCTTACAAGTGTTTTTGAAAGGGACATGGTATTTTATAGATGCTGTTTTATTTTTTCAACATTTCAAGTTTAGTCTTTGTAGATATTAGAATTCCTCATAGTGTGGTATGGCTCTGAAAAACTGTTCTGATGTTATAATGATTGCAGGTTTTCTTTAATTTGTATGCTATTTTTGATATGTATGTGTATAACTACAATACCAATAACTGTTTTTTCTTTTGATTGTTGTTTTTGTTGTCTATTTAAGGTTTTCTTAATAACAACTGATGGATAACCATTTTTCATAAGAGTTTATTCTATATAAATCTTTTCTGTTTTCAAATCATTGGTTTCTGAAAAAAAACTTTTTTTATTCTGTTCCATAGTGATAGTATAACTCCATTATTGTGTTTCTGGTGTGATTGGATGTATAGACTGAGTATTTTCCTGTATGTGTGGGTTTCCTGTAAACTGTAGTTTTGATTTTGCCATGAAGGAGTCTTATCACAGGAACATCTAAGAATGTCATTTTTTTTTTGTTCTGATTCTATTGTGAATTTAATTGATGAGAATATGTTGTTGATGGGTTTCTAGAAAGTTTGTAGTAGTTCTTGTATCATCTACATAGTGAACTCAAACTTTAGGTGGATATGGAATAATTTTTATGGCTATGATTTGAAGTTTTTCCGTGTAAATATTGGTAAAATCATGAGTGACAATGAGAGCCATTCCTTGATTTTGTTGTAAGAATTCTGTGTTATATTGAAAGTAGGTTGTTTTTATGCAAGATGTTAATAGTTGCATTATATTATCAATAGGAAGAGCTGTTCAGGTTCAGAAGCTATTATGGCCATTTAATATTTTTCTTACAATAGATAATGCTCTATGACATGGCATGTTTGTGAATAAATGTTCCACATCAAAGCTTACCAGTAAGTCAGTTTTTTCAATTTTCATGGTCTTGATTAACTCTTCAAAGTGTATAGAATTCCTGATAAAGAACTGGGTTTTGTATGCCAAAGGGCTAAGAACTTTTTAAAAAAATCTTGACAAATTTTGGCAAGATGAATTTCTAGAACTAACCAGAGGTCTTAATGAAACATGATTCTTATGAAATTTAGATAAACCATAAAGATGAGAAATTTTTCTGATGTATGTTATTTTACTTTTCGGAACCACTGAAGTACCTGTGATACTTTCTGAGTAATGCTGGTAACTACGATTCTGTACTCAGTGTCAGATTTTTTGCCACTTTTCTGCATTGACCTGCTATGTGGAGTTCTTGTATTTTGTCATAATCATTTGTATGCATTACAACTGTTGCATCACCTTTGTCATCAGAGAGAATAATTGTAGATTTAGCTCTATTGAGAGATTTAATTGCTTTAATTTCAGCATAGGATGTTTGACTTCAAATTTTGTTGCTTGTCAAGTGTTCTTTTTACTCTCCAGGGTAATTCTGCTGCTTCTTCTAAAGGCAATTTTTGAATAAATTCCTCAATAGCTGCCATAATACCTAATAAGGGAATATTGGACAGTGTTATGGCACAGTTTAATCCGCTTTCAAGAACAGAAATTTCAGTATCTGTTAGATGTTTAGAACTGAGATTTTTAACAGATGAAGCATGTACATTGCTTGATCGATTATGATTTTTGATATGCCCATATAGGTTAGCAAGTTTTTCCTTTGGCATTCTTCTATTTTTCTCTGTAATGTATAATACAATTTTCTTATTGCTAGATAATGTATAATACAATTTTCTTATTGCTAGAAAAACTCTTGTGAAGTCTTCATCAGTAAGTTTATTTTTTAGAAAACTTTCTACATTATTAATGGGATGCAACATTTGACACTTAGAAAATCTTTGAACATTTATTCTTTCTCTTAACAAAGCTTCACCTGCTCTCTGAGTAAACAGCTTTCCATAGCCATACCTCTCTAAAATGAATTCTAACATCTACATAGCTTACACTTGAAATGTTGAAAAAAAACTGCATCTATGAAATACCATGCGGAATGTGAAAGGATGTATATTGGTGAGAGCGGTTGTCCTATTGAAAAGTGCTTGCAAGAACATGAACTGATGATTAGAAGAAAGAAAAATAAATGTGATTAAAATAGCAGACCATGTAGGTATCGCTGAACATATGTTCAATTGATGAAGTACAGAAATATTGAATAGAGAAGGAAAGGTACAAAGAAAAAAATTTAAAGAAGCTGCTCACACGACAATGGCAAACAATCTCATAATTTAATCTAATGTGACTATACATAATGTATGAAAACCACTTATCACCCTTGCTCATAGGAAAAAGTGAAGAAATTAGGAGGTACCTCATAAATATATGAATTTTATTTTGACTGTTGCCTTTGGCAGGATGGCTCAGTTGGTTAGAGCATTACCTAAACATTCAATACTCAAAAAGCTATGGGTCTACATTTGATTTCCATGCTAGTACTGCCACTAAACATGTCAGCAACTCTTAAAGAAGAGGTGAGAATAATATCTCCCAAAACTTGGCATATACTAACCTGTGTGCTATTATTAACAGTTGAATGTATATGGAATATTTAAATAAAGTTTAATTTTTCTACTCTATACTTACATTAGATGATGGAAATAGTCCAATATGTAAATACAACTAAAACACTATCATCACAAACCATAAGGAAAACTGTAAACTATTTAAAAACGTTTCCCTTTAGGTATATTAACTGAATAAACTGTCCAAGGATTAGAACAACTTTCAATCAAGATATTATTTGTAAAAATATTATAAATTAAAAGACAAACTCTATAAATGTAAGATAATTTAAAGCAGAATTGTGACTAGTGACTTTTAATACTTCAATAGGTTATGCCTGTGCTTTTAAGTCATAAAGAAATTAAAGACCATATTGTAAAAAAGAAAAGAAACTGTCTTGTTGTTTATTGATTGGTTTATATATTTACAATTATGTTCCAGGTATAAGAATGCCTGTATTTCCAATCTTACACCTTAAGCCTGCATGCTGCCCATCCATCTTCTATGTATTTAAATGAATATTGTCCTATACATCAGGAGTCCGAGTGACTTGAGGTCAACATGGGCATAACAACAATAATGGCATCAGCATGAATTTGGGTATTCTATCATCAGATTTTCATTGGTGTGGATGACTGAAGAGTTGGAGGTTAGAGTAGATTGAAGCCTGTCCAGTAAAGTATAAAGATTTTCTATCTTAATATAAACTGAGCACTGATTATATATATGTGTGGGAGATGATAATCTGGACCAACTGATGAGTGCTGGTTCAGCATGAAACACATATGTTGGTGATTATTTATCTTTTCTGCATGTGTGTTGGGCATGTGTATCAATAGTATAAGATAGTGTGGATGGTTGAAGATTGCTTGAAAGTCTCAGTTCAAGTCCCCTGTATTTGTATGTAAATAATAAATAACTCAGATTTGCCTTTTGAAGAATTTTTTTACTCATTGGAACCTTCAATATTCATCGCGAAACTGACCTTTAATTTTTGGTTTTTCTTGGTCTTTCTGTTTTAGTAGTTTTTTTTTCTTTTGGAATTAGGGTGGTAACGCTGCTCTGCACGTGCATATCAATGGTCGGGTAATTGAATATTGTGTATATTTACATTAAAATAAATTTTATTGTAAATTTATTAACGCAGTACATATTTATTTATATACTATGTACTTGCATATCTTCTATTTACATATATAATATTTAATCCATTTTTCTCTTTACATGTAAGTATGAAATATATGTCATTTTACAATTATACGATTTAAGTTTATTCATATATGACTACTTGCCAGCTCCTTTTTTATATATATTAAACTTTTTTTATCATACAATTTAACTTTATTCACATAAAAATGAGATGTGAATAAAATAGTACACTAGATAATTGATGCATTTTTTATTTCATTTTTAAGAAAAAAATACCTCATTGAAGAGTAAAATTTATATTTAAGAAGGATGCGGATTTTGCTTTTCTCATCTATTATAATTAGAAATCCTTTGTCATTTATTTTCACAACATGAATTTTTACAAAGTTTCTCTTCTCACTGGATAAATGAATCAGCTTAATCCAATCAAGGTTTCCAACATCTATTTTGATAAAAGAGTAAGAGGGAAGAGTTTAAAGTGTGCATTTAAAAATTCGTCTCGTTTTCTTAAAAATAAAAACTTTTTTTTTTTAAAAAAAAAAAAAACGTGTTTACTCTTTTCGCTAATGTACAGAGAAGAAGATTTATTTAAGATATCAAAATATTTTGTATTACTTTTTTTTTTATATCTGAAGTAATTAAAAAAACAAAACCTGTTAAATGTGATTGATTTTCATTGACAGTGTTTATATCATAAACATTCTAATGTTATTTGAAAACCCTGAAATAAAGATGGAATCTTAACTGGGATAAATTTTTCCATGTAATGAATTTCTCATAATAAATTTCCTAATTCTTTTGTCCATCCTTGAATGGATTGTTTTGCTTCCAGATTATTAATGCCAAGCAGGCTATATGGAGATCATAATAAAATTTATCTCCACAACAAAAGAATCCCCTTTTGACTGGAGAAGTACTGTTGGTCCTAGATAAAGTTAATTGCTTTTGAATGAGTATTGTGAAGTAGTCTTTATTTTTAAAAATATTGGAGAGTTCAAGTATACAAGAATATATATATAAGATGCATAATTCGTAATTTGTTTAAGTAATTGAGAAATAAAATAATTTTCTATCATTACTCATAGTTTAACCTTCTCTATAAGTAAGTTTTAAAAACATGATATCATTTCATTTAGTTTTTAATAAGATTTATTATAAGATAATGGATAACACATATTTAATAAGCAGCGCACGCACACACACCCATAGTGGAATCTCATCAAAACAATTCGGAGAAATAAAAAAAAAAGAAATATATTGTAGTGAAAAAATATAACAAAAATTTATAGCAAAATTTTTGCATATTATTATTTAAATATTTATTAAATATATGTGATGAGAAAATAAAAAAGTCATTAAAAAACCTTTTAAGTTTAATTTACAATATTTTGCCCTTTTAAAAATAGCTGTTAAATGTGAACAATAAAATAGATAAAGGCGTCTGTATTTACTATAAAAATTGTTAAACGAATAAGAACAAGTCTCGTTTTAAAAATGTTTCCTAAACAATAATTTTTGATATATAAATTTTCGCATACTGTGAAAAACAATTGACCTTTTTAAAACGTGGATTTTAGAGTGTTGGCTCGATTGGTTAGCCCGGTATCTTAAAATTTCAATATTCAAGAATCTAAGCGTCCAGGTTCGCTAGTACTGTCATTGGTCAGGCCAGCAACACTGAAGAAGAGAGGAGAGTAATATCTCTCAAAACGTTGTGCATATATTAACTTGTGTACTATTATTAATTGGAAGATTTAAATAAAGTTTTTTTTTTTTTTTAAAGACATCCAATACATAATATTAGATGATGGAAATAATACAATATTTATCTTTAATAAAATGTTAATTAAATTGAAACTGTCATATCTGACCCTGCCTTCAGAAGTGGACTATTCCAGATTCCTTGCCCGATTGGCTACACACAATTGCTATCCAAAGGTATTAAAACTTTCACTGAGGTTTGCACACCGAATCTGTGTGTTTTCAGTAAGGTAGGAGATCTGCCTTTAAATAGTCAGCCTTTTGGAAGCAAGGCAGAGAGCAATTACTTCTGTTAACCTGAACGACAGAACATGCTCTCCATTAAACCTTCTGCCATCAGCAAAGGTATTTGTCTAGTCATTATCGCAACATCCATGCAGTGAGGCAAGTTCAACTATGGACTGGAAACTGCTATGTCTGAATTAGAGCCGACTCGAGGCAAGCTAACTACATAGCTAGAAGAGTCTTACCAGAACTCACAAAACAAGCTAATCATTAGCTGGAAGCAAGTTCCATACTCCACATGACTATCTCAGCATTCAAGTCTATCAACTGTATTTGTTCATTTGTTTAACTAACATGTGTATATATTTTGTACTAATAAATTGTACATATTAATTGCTGAATAGTTGTTCTTTTTATATCTGTTGGTTTGGAAACAAACCTGCAAGCCTAACCAAACACAACAGAAACCAAACATCTTAATTATATTTTGTAAAAAAATATAAGTAATTGTCTATTACTTTTTGGTTATTTTAATAACTTGCCTTCTATGCATTTCGATATTGCATACTTACTTATCATTTGTATAATTAAGTGAAGCAAATGACTCTCTCAAACTATAAATAAATAACACTATTAGTAAAGGATCAAAAGCAGAAAGGATCCACATATTCTTTAAGCTTTTGATGTTTCTGAACCTGTTTCTATTTTTGCATAATTGATTATTAATTTAGTAATTAATTATTACTGTCATATATTCATCTCATTGACAAATAAAATTCACTCTGAATTTCCACCAATGTTGAAATGGATCTGCTTATAAGTATCAAAATCTTAAAGAGTAGGTGGATCCACTCTATCCCTGATTCTTTACTAATGATATTATTTATTCATAGCTTGAGGGAAAGTGATTCACTCTCTTAAATTACCTATCATTATGTTATGCTAATTTCATATTTATCTTCTGTCTATATATTTAAATAAATATTTGATCCATCCATTCTGTTGATAATCCTATTGTTTTTCCTTTTATAATATGATTACTATTCATGTAATTTTTGGCCTGCATTTATTTTCTATTCACATATTACTTAATCTATTTATTCATTATTTTTCAATTCTGATCTGTCTATTCAGGGGCATTTTTCTTTTTATTTCATTATTAGTGATTCTTAGAAATTTTGATATTTTATATTTTTGTCTTATTAAATTTATTTTTCTTGTTCTTAATTTCTATTATTTTATTTTTATTTTTTATTTATGTGATTTTACTTTCTGTATTAGAGATTTCATATATTAAAAAAAAATTATCATCAAATATAAAGTAAAAGTTAAGGTTATATATTGGCTCAATAATTAAAATAATTCTAGTTGTGGTAAAAGCTATACCATATTATAAATACATTTTTTATTTTTAAATTCAGTATATTGATCTTTATATGATTAGTATGATCAATCCAGATTAAAATCTAATAATAATAATAATAATAATAATAATAATAATAATAATAATAATAATAATAATAATAAAAAAAAAAAAAATAAAAAAAAAAAAAAAAAAAAAAAAAAAAAAAATAATAATAATAATAATAATAATAATAATAATAATAATAATAATAATAATAATAATAATAATAATAATAATAATAATAATAATAATAATAATAATAATAATAATAATAATAATAATAATAATAATAATAATAATAATAATAATAATAATAATAATAATAATAATAATAATAATTGGATACCCATTTACTGACTCATATTAGGTGGTTATCTGAATTGGATATAGATTATCCACCTTGAAAATCCTAATACTAAACATATTTTTTTATTTATATACTCATACCAGAACTATGAGGGACATCCACTAATCATTATATGATTGGGTTATTCTGAATAAACTTTGTATTTATTATATAGGCTTTTGAAATATAAGTACATAAAATTTGAAAAAGACAGTAAACATATTTTTTAAAGAAAAGTTACTTACAAATTGTGCATTACATAAACAAGTGAAGCTCACTATTAAGAGAATTATAAGACTGAGTGCTTTTGGGAATCTTTAGTTGTCATATTTATAGCCTATCTTAGGTGTGTTGGCTTTAGTTGTGATTTTTTAGAGACTGAACAATAATGTATGCAAATTTATTCAATATCTTCTTATAGTTCATTTTCTAGAGATGGAAAAACATGATTTCTTTTGGTTTATTGCATTGTCATCATTTGCAATGAAGCACACTTCTTTTATTTTGCATTTAGTATCATTGCATTCTGTACACAGTGCCTTTGCTATAGTGGCTTCAAAGATATGGCTCATGGTTTTTTGGTATCCGAGGAATATAGATTTACTTTCGGTGTTATTTAGTGCTCTCCTATATAAGTAGTGATGTTGGAAGGTTCTGGTAGTGATGTTGGTCCAGTTCTCTCCATAATAAGCTGCTTTACATCCATTGTTTGGGCATTCAATTTTATACACTGTTTGTGCTATTTGATTGGATGGTGTTTGATTTTTGATATTGTTTATTAGTCTGTTCATTGAAGGTAGTGTATGAAAAATCACAACTCAATTCAACACCCACAAGATAGGCTATGAATATGGGAACTAAAGGTTCCCAAAAGCACTCAGCCTTATAATTCTCTTAATATTGAGCTTTACTTGTTTGTGTAATGCACAATTTGTAACTTACTACTCAAAGATGAAGTAGAAACAATGATTTTATTTCAAAGGAAAGTTGCATAAAATATTTTTGAGTATTTCAAAGAATTGTAAGCACAATAATTCATGATTCTGAATAAAAACTACAATATAGGATTTAGAATAATAATAGTAATGTTAAAATTATTGTAAAGAAATTTGTATTATAAACATAATTTTTTTTATGCAAAGCATTTTCTATGTATGAGTTTCCAGTGTATAACTTTATAAATTATATATGCTGTCTTGTTTTGCTTTATTTTGCCATTTTATTAATAATTACTTGGAATTTTTTTAAATTTATGACTTAAATTTTTTTTAAAAGCCAAATCAAGTTATTGTTTATTTGAAAATTTGTGGTGTAGGCATTGTACTTATAATTATAAATAAACCACTCATTTAGATGAAATTATTAAATATTTTTAGCAAAATTCAAACTTTATTTTTACTTTTACAAAAGCATTTAACTGTTCAAATGATGCACAGGTTAGAAGAGAATACAACATTTTGAGTATTGTTTGTCATCTCTCTTCTTTCAAATGTTTTTGGCTTAGTAACGACAGTGATATTATGATAATGGAGCAGTAACCATTAAACATGTGAATAGTGAATATAATGTGTTGTTATACCCAATTAGTCTCTTTGTTCACAATTTGTACAGTTATCACCATAGTTAATAAGTTATTTAATAGACAAAAATAGAATCTTTGAAAGTATTTATAATGCTTGAACAAATCATCTAACTTTCATATTAAATGTATATATTTTTGTCTGACAGTGGTATAAATTTCTTTTCCAATTTTATATTCAAAATTAATAACTCTAGACAATCGTATGGCTTTGCAGGTAAAACACAGTCAAAATTGTCTTGCATTGTTAGCCGAGAGGTATCGCAGTGGCCATGCAAGCAAGTAGTTGGTTGCAGACGGTTGTGAGTTCGCTTCCCGGACGATGCTATGACATATGGAAAAAAAAAAAAAGAGGAACAAAAAATTAATATATGTTTGTGAAATCAACCATTACAAAAAATA
The DNA here is from genome assembly GCA_028023455.1 of Epiperipatus broadwayi. NCBI lineage: Eukaryota > Metazoa > Onychophora > Udeonychophora > Euonychophora > Peripatidae > Epiperipatus > Epiperipatus broadwayi. The sequence goes on from JAQFVV010000625.1 coordinate 32,468, forward strand.
ATCCATGTTTTTAAAACAATGTCAATATTTTCTAAATAACATATAACAAGAAAATAAATGGACTAACCAACTCTTCAAAAGTGTCTTGTGTTTTATTTATCCTATTTATAAAAAAAGAGTAGAATTGCACTTATAGGCTTATGTTAAACTCACTTTATGTAATCTTTGGTTCACAAAAAGAATTGAAATTGCCAATGATTATAAAAAATATTAATTTAATAATTTGTTTTGATTTAAGAATATCTTATGTAAGTATAAAGAGATTCTGTGTGTTATAACTGTTTGTATAAAGAGATTCTGTGTGTTATAACTGTTTTCAGTAAAAGTCAATGAGTAAGAGTCATAATTCTTTATATACACAGTGTGTCTTTGTGAAAAGATGACAGATGACTGGCTTGATCCCTGAGCTAAATGCAGTTTTATTTTTGAATCAGTACAGGTCATATATAGTGACATAGTTTGATTATAAATATACAGTAACCATATTAAGAAAAGCTTTCTTACAATTTGTTTTATTTTGTGTGTTTAGTAGACTTTCGACTCCCACAAGACATAGCATAAATTGTAAATTAGGAGTAGGTGAATATATGTTGTTATTGCTCATTTACATAACATTTAAATATGAGCTTTAATTAGTGAGAACAGGCCACTGTTTTGAGAGGAGCTTGCATGATTCTTTTCTATTGATGAAATTTGCATCATATGTGCCATGCCTCTTTAATTTTTTGATTAAAATCATTGCATTCAGTACACACTGTGTCAACAGATGACAGCATGAAAGGATGACCAGTTGCAGAAAAATGTTCAAATAATATTGAATGTGTATCTGTATTAATTCTAACCTTATTATACAGGTATGTGTATTGGGTTATATGTAGTGAGGTTAGCCCAAAATTTTCTGTAGTAAACTGGTGGACAGGTGGGTTCTTAGGATTTGATTCTATAAATGACTTCAGAGCAGAGATCAGTTGGTAAGGTACACTTTGCATTATTGAGTAGCAAATGCAGTGGGGGTGCAGTATGTATAGTGATTTTGTGGGTAGGAGTAATAATGTTAGTAATGTGATGGGTTATGTTAGATATATAAAGGAGGAACATTTAAATTTTATGCAAATGAATAATAACATATGCACATCTATTCCTAATTTACAATTTATGCCATGTCTATGACTCCTAAAAGTCAAAAGACAGCTAAGCACATAAAATAAAACAAATTGTAAGAAAAATTTTTTTTTAATATAGTTATTATATATCTATAATTACAGTAAATTGAATTAAAACATATAATTTTATAATGACATAGTTTAATAATTCATCACAAAAATTTTAAGGAGCCAGTGTATCTAGATCACATGATACAACATGAAATGTAATATGTTGAGTGCCTTTGTAACAATACAAAACTGATTTTCCAGGAATGGAAGAGCCTCCTATTGATATAGAAAATGACTGACAGCAGGCATACCACTCGATGGTACACAGAAGCCTACAATGAAAAGGTGGTATTAAGATTTCCTCTCAATCCTTTAAGGTGAGGGATCAAGTAATGGTGAGGACTCCTCATGTAAGTGAACCCAGAAAGTTTATTTTAAAAAAGTTTTGAAATCTGTATGAGGGCCTATTTTTGATAACAAAGAGTCAAGAGAAACATGCATTCTGGGTAGATACCAGGAAGGAAGTAAAGAGGTCATGCAATACTTGGTCACTCAAGTCTGTTGCAAACCTAGAGAGGGATAAAGGATAGATACGAGATGGTTAAAAAGCCATTCAAATACACAGATGGTATTTGAATGCTATTGCACCAGGGGGGTATTGTAACAGTAGCTGGGTTCAAATTGTGGTACTAAAGGAAGTAAAAGTCAATAATTATTACAAAAGGGTGTTTATTGTGATTGTTATTATGGATTAAATTAATAGATGTGAGAAAATTTATAGATATATACCCTGTTACAAAAGAGTGTGAGTGAAATACATTAATCATTTAAAGGTATGAACATATACATTGTACTGGGTTGAACTGCTGAAACCACTTACTTATACATATATATAAGTTTTGGCCAGTTTCAAACTCCTTCCTAATACATTTATATCTTATAAATGTTACGGGGACGAACCGTCACGTTCGAGCAAAATGGGAGATCTTATTGATAGCTTTAACTATCAACAATGGCCCATCTCAGCTGCTAGATTCAAACCTCTACTATCCAAACACTTTATTTGTTTTGGAGTAAACTCCGGGTGCCAGTTATCTATTCAGAAGAATAAACAACATATTTGGTCAGTAGGCTCATAATCCAGTGCTCGAAACAATTCCCTAAAACTAGCCCAGTCTAATTTTAATCAATAATAAAATATTAGTAAGAAGAGATTGATAAAAGGAATTGACCAACAGATAAAGTTTAAATTTAAAGACAATTTATTAACTAAATTTAAACCTTTATAATTTAATATAATACACACATATTTTAAATTAACATTAATAAACTAGTTTAAATATTATTGTAGATTTTAATAATAGAACACTGGTATTTATCTAATTTAACTAATAACAATGATATAATGATCACGCACATATTAACTCATATATCATTCACAAATATAATAATAAAGCATTAATAGCATTTGAAACTTAAACACACATATCAATAGTTCATTTTATGTATGATAGAGTTCATATAATTTGAATCTTGAATATTTACGAATTACAGCGGTGGCTACTATGTATAAATGATAATAAATAAATGTTTACCTAGGATTTTTGGAATGGGGATATTGCTTGTTGTTGGCTGCTTCTGCTGCTTCTGATGGATTATATCTAACCGGTTAGATTTGGATGTTTCTTGAAGAGATTTTATGCGAATCCATTGGCTTTATTCTTGAAGACAGTTGAACATTTGATGGAGGATTTCTGAGTTGTTATGCAGACATTATTTCATAGGCAGGTTTTGATGTGATCTTGTTGGACTAAAAAGGCTGAAGCATGAGCGTATATTTCCGAAAACTGCTCAACAATGCATTTTTGTTTCTGAATTCATAATAGAAATGCACTGTTATCTCAACTGAAACAAGACTGTCACTGCAAACTAGACTGAAAAAACTGATTCAATTAACTGTCCAATAAAATATTCAGTATTTATACCGATGATGTGTTGTCCCTTTAATATCCTCCGGCAAATATCTGTTGTCGAAATTCTTTAGCAATTAATCCTATGGCGTGTTTTTGATTGATTGTTTAATTAGTAGTAGCTATTTCAAAATGTGTTGTTTTCATATCTTTAATTAGTAGTTTACCACTGTGTTTTTAAATACATTTCATTTCAATATTTATTTTCATGTGTTTTTCAATATGATTTTAACATGCATTTATTATATTTCTTATTAACAAGCTTAAATTTATTTTTATTTACCATCGCACATATATATGCATTTATTCTAATAAACTGGAATGATAAGAGATTTATAATTTTTTCTACGATAAAATTAAAAAGATTTATAATTTAACTTTTAATTTATAATAATAACACTCTTTAACTTTTATGACTCTTAGTTTTATCTTTTCTAAACAAAAGTCCCTTCCCACTTTTAATCTTTTATTTCAAACTCTTTTCCGAAAGATTTTTTTTTTTATTTTAATAATTCTTTTACACAAAATTATTTTATATACATGTGCCAAATTGGCCTTGGCACAACATATATATATATATATATATATATATATATATATATATATATATATATATATATATATATATATATATATATATATATTCTGACCTTGATCTCGTGCATCTTCACTTCAGAATAGTATATGATATAAAATAAAACAGGTTCTATCTCAGTTAATAATTAATAACTAAAATATTCAGCATTAAAATTAAAATATTCCACTAGCTCAAATTTAAATTCGAATAAGGTTCAATTTATAAAAATATATTAAATAAATATTTAATATTTTCATGAGACTTGAAGTGAAAATACATGTGACAAGATAGATTACATTGAGACAATATCCTACAGGATACTACCTCAATGGCATAAGAACACTATCCCCCTTATTACTATTTTAAATAACAAACTCATAGTATTCTTACGACTTTAATAACTTCTACTCACTAAGATTAAACTAATAATTAAATCTTAATCTTCTATTTAATAATCTAGCTCAATAAAATAATCTCAGGTTCATAAAGTTTATTCTAAGTTAATTTAAAAATACGGTAGTAAAATATGAGAAGGGATTTTATGTCATAATCTACTACACTTAAACTAATAATAATAAATAACAATAATAATATTCTTCATTGTTTAACTAATTCTGTGTATCTTTTCTTTTTACTATAATTTTATTACCATAATAAAATAATGAAATAATATAATATGATCTTATATCTTCATGTAATGATATAATAAATACGTGGTAGCATTTTAATAATCTGACAAACAAAATATGTGTGGCAACTGATAGCATATAATTTAATATAATATTGTGATAACTGATTTATGACCAATAAAATAATGTAAGATTATGATTATTTAATTATAATGAATACCAATAAAATATTTAAAATTCTTAAAATAATTCTCTATTTATCTTTTGTGCAAAATTATATATTTGTTTCGATTATTATGCATATATCATGATTTCATGCAGCGATGTGGAGAAATAAATAACTCGGACACAAAATTTTTTAAATAACAAAAATTTAACAAAGTTTATTACTAACAACAAATAAATAAACAATTTATTTACACTATTTACAGTGGATATCCTTAACTTTTTTACTTTACAGTTTGATCTACCAGGTTATAAAAAAATAATTTATATTTCAATTATATCTTTGTTTAGATTTAGGACAAAATTTAAAAAAAAGGTTACTATTTGGTTTCTCATTATGGTTAACTTATTACAAATAAATTTATCTACTTTATTAGCAACAGCATTTTATCCTTAATATTATTAAACTATCTTATTTTAAAAAATTCATACTTAGAAAACATTCTATAGAAAACAAAATTTTATAATGAGTATGGACTTCTCAAAATATTAAAAAAAATTTCATCTTGCAAAGTCAAAGATGTTACACAAAATATTATCCAAAATTCAGTACTAGATTTTAGTATTTATCACACAATGTTTACTAATCATAATATATTCTTCTTTAAGCCTTACTTTAGTATGATATAAGTGTAATCATCAATATATTTCTGTTAATCAATAAACAAAAAATATACTATGCATATTGTTTACATAATTTACTTTGTACTATTGTATTTTAAAAATATGCAATACTTATTTTTCTCTTAAAAAAATAATACTAAAGCATTTAAAATTATTATCACTTTAAAGAAAATATCTTTGTTTAGATACCTTATTTTAAAAAAAATTATATTTCATTTCCGAAATAAAATTCAAAATATATTCTATGATTCTTTTCTTTCCTTAGGATACTTTGGATCTTCAATTTTAAGTTATAATATTCTGCTCCTTATAAGCAAATAAACTAATCTTATCCAAAAACGATAGCATAACCTTAGTTCTAAATTATTTATCATTTCTTTTAAACATATCTTACTAAACGATGCAGTTACATGAAATAAAGATAGCGAAAACAGATGCATAGGATTAAGGAAGAAAGCTAGAGTATTACTCTTAACATATCTCAAAATCATGGCACAGTGCGAAGAGGTATGGCATTTACCTGCCTAATATCCTCTAGTACAGGGACGATGTTAAAGCTATTTCTTCAGCTTTATTAGAACATCAAATATTTAAAGAAATATAAACACTGTCCAAATAAAATGTGTATCAGTCATAGGGCTATGTTAACTATGCTGATATTCACATAAAGACTAAATATTATTTCCATTCCTTATAACATCCTATTTCTTAAAAACAAATCATCTTGGTTTCCTGTTCACTATAGTACTTCCAAGCCACTATCTCAACATTATTTCTCAAGATTTTCCTACATCTTACATCGATAAATAACTATCTGCATTTACAAAACAATAAATAAAATTCATTAATAGTTAAACAATCTTACGATCCCATAAGAAAAGTTGCTTACTTCATTGCTCTGTATGTTTAATCATATACAATCTACTTAGACAATATTTGAATATCCAATAACATGAAAATTTTAAAAGAATCACATAATTATTTGTTATGTTGGATTATATCACTAATAAAAAAAAAATCAAAAAAATTGTCGTATGCATATTTTCAAATCAATCCTATCTCATAATGTTTTTTTAAAATGTTGTATAAAAATGCGGTACATATAAGTAAAAAAAAACTTTTACACTTCATTCTTCCAATTTATGGATGATCTAAAGAAAACAAAAAAAATATACATTATAAATTATCAATAGTTATTATTATTACCAATAACCTTTATCTAGTCATCGTGTTCAGTAGGCTTTTCTTTATCCACTTGAGCATTGCAGATATAAAAAAATTCACACCCATACACTTTATATTAAAATATTTTTAGCTAAATTATTAGATTGTTATATTATAAAATTTTAATATTAATAAATTAATGTTTTTATGTTTTTCCTAATCTTATATAAAAATTTAGATTTAAACTAGGTTAACAAAATAAAAGGAATCAAAACTATAGTTACATATTTTCTTGACGATAGTTCCTGATAAGTCCAAAATGCTTATTATTTTCTCTAGAGTTTTTCAAAAATGTTCTTCTCCAAGCGTGTTAAAGTTTAAAATAAAATAATTATTAATCCATTTAGTAAAATTTAGAAAATAATCCTTGGTTTTAATTTTTAGGATGATAATATTAAATCATAATATTAAAGAATTATTCCCATGAAGCTTCTTAATCTTCTCTACCAATATTCTCTGTGTATCCGATGCATCAATCCATCTAATTTAACTTTAAAAATATTCGATAAACTTTTAAGTACTATTTGTATTTCCATGGATCCATTTTTTTTTTATTCATCTATGTGTTCACTTTTTTATCTATGTTTCCTTCTTGATACATTTAAACTTTCGTTTGGTATTTTTTATAAATCTCTTTTAAAATAAAAACTTCAAGTACTTTTGAACAAATCTTTTCCAAATACATTTTAAATAATTCGAAGAACGGATATTTTAATATCAAAAAAACGCTTCTATAACATATTTTCCTGGGCTCTTTCTTTAATTCTTGAAAACACTTTTAAAAATGCCACCTTCAGAAAGTATATAACACTTTACTCCTTTGAACATAATATTCTATAAAATAATTCATGAGACATAACTGTCTTATCACCATTTTAAAATAAATCTTAGATAAACTTATAAATAATACGTTTCAATACATTTTTTAGACTCCGTATAATGTCCGAGCTGTGGTTTTTATGTACCAGAACAGTTCTTCGGTTAAATATTAATAAAGCTGTATCAATAAATATTTCAAACATTTTTACAGTATTACAATTTCTATCCATTTTATTCCACCGTATATCCATTTTTTATTGCGAAGTTTAGGTTAAACTTTTAGATAAAATACGACTGATAAAGGAACTTTAGAAAATTTAACAAAGCATGTTAAACGAAATTATTAAAATATTTTTTTAGTTTACACTCTCTTTTTTTTTTCAAGTTACTTTTAAAATATTAATTAATTTTTGCAAATAAATTATGAGAAAGTACTAAAAAAAAAATTGACTAAAATAAAAAAAAAAAAATACTATCTCTTTGAGAGCTGCTAATATACCTTTCTCCGGTTTCAATACATTATTAATCTCCCCATAACTTAGTTACGACGATATTTATAGTCTGTAAGAATACCTATTCCTATTGGTTAATTCTTACTTTAGCTTGAGAACAAATTTACATATTTTTAGTTTATAGTAGAATTGAATTTCAAAATTAGAAATTGTGACGTAATGAACTTAAAATATTATTTAAAATATTACTTTTAAATAAATTATTATTTTATTAAAACTATTTAAACATTTAAAATAACTTTTAAAATAACTTTAATAACTTATTCCATTTCTTAATATTCAATTTATCTATTTTTATTTAAATAAAATATTTAATTTTTATATTATGAATGTATTCGTCTTTATTACATTACTTAAAACATTACATACGATAGTTAACTTAATGTTTAATACTATTTACTTTTATGATAGGCAATAATTCTATCCAATTCTATAATATAACTTTTAAAATATTTTAAACTTTGTTATTATTTCAAACAAGCGTGTGTGTGATAGTATACATTAAAAGTCACATGATTAATAACTTTGACAGACGATTTTTAATCTATTTCTCTGCCTAGATTTATAAAATTGATACACTTATTATATTATATAAAATAATTATAAAAAATTTGGAAGAACAATTTAAAAAATATAGAATTAAATATAATTCTCACCATCATAAAGTTTATTTTTAAAATATACTATATTAATTTTTGTTTATTTAAATATGATTATAAATTTAAACATAGCATTTATTAACTTATAAGTTTTAAACTATTAAAATCGAATTTATTAAATATACTTTTAATTATTTACAGCTGTGTTATTTAATATGGCCAGCTTTTACAACCATATGAAACAATATTTTAAGCTTTACATAACCATTTTTTAAATAATTCCTATAATTTTATATACTACGTATTTGCTTTAGCCTCAAATTGTACTTTAAAGATATAATTGACTTAATACAATTACCATATTAAAAGAACATATTCTAAATTTAAAATTTTTTAGTAATTGACTGTTATAAACTATTACTGACCTATAGAAAAGGGCACAATATATATATATATATATATATATATATATATATATATATATATATATATATATATATATATATATATATATATATATATATATATATATATATATATTGCATGTGTTGTTGTGATTGTTGCATAGAATTAGTTACTAACAGATAGACTTGAATGTGAAGATGAAGAGGAGTGGTTATATGTGGAATTGTATTTTATATTTTTTTTGTATTTTATATTTTGTTGTTTATTATCACAAGTTGTAGTTACTTAAATAATGTCATTAGTAGCGCATATTTCTTAATGAAAGCAAATTAAACATATAAGGCTGGAGAGTAATAAAAAGAATTGCAAGTTGTGCTATGGGTGATTTCTGTTAATTATACTTGTCATCAGAATTCCAAGAACTGGCCATTTAGTATTTTGGAATAATGAAAACCTGATCATGCTAAAAGCATTCCTGAGCTAATGATCATCAGTGTATGGATAGAAAAAAAGCGAGGTGAAAGAGAGATAAAAAAAAGAAATATATATATATTGATTTTGTAGTGATTCGAATAAGACTGTTACAGTGAAAGAAGTGCGGAAAGGAAATTTATTTTTAAAAAAAATGATATTATTAATTAATAAAATTTAATAAGAATGGACTCCATCAAAATTCTGGGGTAAAAGAATTGTGTGGATTTGTTAAACCGGCCAAGTGTATAGCTATTTTGTGACTTGCCTGACCTTTATCTATGGAGATTTTAGCCAACTATTTCAAGCAAGTGAAATGATCATGGAACTCCAAACAGCAAGAATTTTTGTGCAATCAAATTTAGAATCATCTACTTAACCTCTATAATGCATTATCTTATGTGAAAATGTTATGGAGTCTTTCATCATCTTCCAGACCAACAATTCTCGCTAGAACAATCGCCATTGTAATATTGTAAGCTTACAGATCATCAGCCTTAAATATGTGGACATTCACTCTTAAATGAGGTAACTTTGACTTTCTCTATATATATTAAGTGAACATATAATAGTAAATTAAGAAATATGCACTTTGTCTCAACTTAAAGAAAGTAATTATAGAAATAGATTATATCATTTAATAAATACAACTCTGACATATAGTTGCACTCTTCTGTGAATACATATATTGATATTATATATTGATATTATATATATGTATCAGAATGAATGAGTTGCATGTTTGAGATATTAATATATATATATATTAATAAATTTTAGAATTTAAACTATAACTTGTGTATTTATTTGAATTATGAGATTCTTATAACTTCTGGGTTATTATTTTTAAAAGCTTACCGATATTCATGACTGTATATTTCTAAAAGAAATAAAATAATAAGATTGGTAGGGCAGATAGAAAAATTATAAAGGTATATAAATGACATTTCTTTGTAAGATAACCTTGGCTTCATTCTGCCAATAGACATTATCTCCCAGACCTTGAGATTGAACTAATCAGGATAAGGCACCTGATAAGGTCCACTGGAACCTTTTTTTTCATTTTCAAGGGGTATAATTCTTATTAATTTGTAAGATTTATGAGATTCTTATAACTTCTGGGTTATTATTTTTAAAAGCTTACAAATATTCATGTCTGTATATTCCTAAAAGAAATAAAATAATAAGATTCATAGGGCAGATAGGAAAATTATAAAGGTATATAAATGATGTTTCTTTGTAAGATAACCTTGGTTTTGTTCTCCCAATAGACATTGTCTCCCAGAACTTGAGATTGAGCTAGTCAGGATAAGACACCTGATAAGGTCCACTGGAACCCTTTTTTTTCATTTTCAAGGGGTATAATTCTTATTAATTGGTAAGATTGGCACTTGAGATCAGACATGGGATGCTCATAAATATACCTACTTGAAGCAAGGGTTAGTAACCTGTTCTCATTTAAATTATTAGAATAGGATCATGGGTAGACTGTTAAAATCATAACAATGAATTTTTACTTTAAAATTTCAAAAAATTGTCATTGAAACATCTGAAGTAAATCATTCAATATATGTCAATAAAATCACAGGTCACATAAACATTATCAACTGTCTGTCAAGTTTTATGATGTCAGGAAAAGTGCAACCCTCTCTGTAGCACCACTCAGTAAAAGCCACTGATAAAAGCCACAAGCTAGAAACTAGTCTGGGAATATTGGATGAGTAGGCAATAGGTAGGGATTTTATGCACAAACCTTCCTGCATTCATTAATTACTCTGGCTGCACTGAGTGAAAAGCAGCTTGTATAAGCATAAAGAATCATGATCATGTGACATTTGATGGTCATAAAGAGTGTTAAAGATATGAGCATGATATTACATTTCATGTCATAACTCATAATCCAGATATGCAATCATCTTAAATTTTTTTGTGAAAATAGTTAAAGAGTGTTATTACATATTATGGAATGTTTATATACAAATATAAGTATTAGAACATATCACTGTTCTTATAAATTATTTTTATGAAGCATTGAAAGTTAAAATGAAAACAGTTTCTGGATAAAACAGTCTAGTTTCAAATTGGACATGATTGTTATAAACTCACTGTAATTGAGTATTATGAAAAGGCAAAAGTTGAAATTCAAAATTTTTATAATGCACTAAGCATGCTTTTGGCAGGCCTGTGCAAGAGTCATAGTACTGTATTAATTTAGCAGTTGAAAATTATGCCTATATATGAATGTAATGTATTATGTAAAGGTAACTTAATAAGTAAATGTGGCATTTAAATGTCACATTTTTTTGACAATGGAAACCATGAATGCTTTCTGTTGATTACATTTGGATCCTTTGTAATTGCCCAAGCATTCTTTTATTTTCTTTTTCTATCATCTCTTTCAGCACAAATCATTCTCACATTAGTGGGACTAAAAGTATGATCCATAGCAATCTTATGATTGAGAAAAATTAACTTATATTCATTATTCTGTTTTTTTCTGTTGTATAAGTATGTATGCTGAATGATGCATGTAGATTTATTCACCTGATATTCACCAATAAGATGGAGCACTGCATGTCATTTGAAAACAACTAGAAGGTGTTGGGATTTTATCTTTCAAATTGTTTAATAAGTGGTTAAGTGATGGAGATGACCTAAAGCTAGCTCTGTAAGTATTTTCAAATATATTCCTTATCTTTTTTGCAATGCTAGGGACATATGGAAGGGTTATTCTTGTTTTTGGTGCATCATTTTTAATTTTATTTTTATTTAAATTAGGATAAAATTTGCCAATTGTTATTGTTAGCATATTTTAATTATATGCAAGGGATTGCCTGGAATAGATACTTATACAATAAATCAAGACAAAATAATGAATATAAATCTATTTCCTCAATTATGAGCTCACTATGGGTTATACTTTCAGTCCCTCTAATGTGAGGACAATTTATATTGAAAGAGATTATGAAAAAGAAAACATAAGGAAACCTGGGAAATTGAAAGGATTTAAATGCAATTAACAGAAAGGATTAATGTTAATAAAATAAAGTCATACATATATCACATGACTTACTTTAATAATCTTATAATTATAAATGAAAACAAAGAGTGTGCTAATAGATTTAACAAGCTTTATTGATAAATGCTGCAAGAGCAAGCATTTAAAATCTTTATCCAGAAATTATCACCAGCTCCAGACCAGTTTCTAGCTATTGACTTTCATCAGTGAGGTGCTAGGATATTTCAGAGACTAAATCTAAAATATCAACTCAAATCCAGCACTTATCTGATAGTTAACTTTTAAGTAGAAAATCCCCCCAGTCTGGGATTGGGGATAATTTCTAGATGGAGATTTTAAATGCTTTCTCTTGCAGCATTTATTGATAAAGCTTGTTAAAGCTATTAGCACACTCTTTATTTTAGTTCAAATGATTAATGTGTTTCATTGTTGAAAAAATTGAACATTTAAATGCTGCATTTACATATTAAACCTCATTTATATAATAAATTATGGTCATATACAGGCATAATTTTCATCGTGTAAATTAATACACCACTGTGATTTTGGAAAAGGTCTGCCAAAAGAATGTTTAGAGCATTATAAAAGTTTTAAATTTTAACTTTTACCTTTTCATAATATTCGATTGCAATGAGATTATAAGAATTGCATTAATTAAAAAAAAAGAGAATTAAATATTTAAAATTGGAAATAAATTAAACAAAAGTAAATATTGTCAACATACTTATTAATTTTTTGTCCAAATTAAGTAATAATCAAATCAGAATGGACAAAGATAAAGTTGGATTCAAGATTAGTTGAAGAAACATCAGCAACTTTTGATATTCTGATGATACTGTGCTTACATCTAAAACTGTAGAACCCAATAAAGAATTATGGTAAAGAAGATGCAAAAATAGATTGAAATTACAGGTAAGTATAAAAAATAATTACAAGGACAAAGAAGACAGAAGATGAACAAATCATTGGAGATTTTTATCTTCTTGAATGACTATGTCTTTTGATATGGTCATAGAGTGGCAGACACTGAAGCTAAATGTCCACAGAACATACCCAAATCAGTCAAACTTTTTATGCACTCCCAAACATTAAAACTATATGATTATTTCTTAATTTATTCAGCAAAACAATTTAAAAATTAGAGGTTTTTGTAGATTGAGACAACTGTTGCAATGAAAATCATGAAATATATATTAAAAAATGGAAACATTTTTTTCAAAACAATGATCTGAATTGATCACATTTTTTATAAATCTAAAAGTTTGCTGAAGAAAAGGAATATATAAAGTAATGATGATTTTGATCAGGTGTAGACTTTAAAAATTAAGTAAGATCAATAAACTCCGTCAGATCAAATCTGATGTCTTTTTGATGCACAGAAGACTAAATTAAAATTATCATAATATGAAAAAAATTATTGTAATAGAAAATTTTTTGATATATGGAAACTCAAAAGAAAAAAAAAACAATCATTTCAAACTACACTGGTAAACTTGAAAAATCAGACTAATAAAAAGTAAAATTAAACCATGAAACATCACATGATCACTGTTTTGCCTGTTTAAAATTGCTTTTAAGGTCAAAAAGCACTAATGTTGTTTGGATAGTTTTATTCCTATGTAACGATAATGGAATATTTCACTGTATAAATGAATTGAAACATCATTGCATGAATTAAAAAAAAGATTATTCAATAACAACAAGGTTTCATTATGTGTTATTAAATTCCTTTGATGATATAAATCTGCAAAAAAGAAGATCTATATTTTCCAATTCTTTCACACCATATTCAAATATTTCAACTGCAGACACTTTTTTTGCATTAAAACATAAGATAACATTAGCAGATTATAAATAATAAAGTAATCCCTCAGTTCCAAAGCCTGGTTAGTTAACCATCTGCTGAACTGAAAGTAAGTTATTATTTAAACAATGCAGTCTTATCCTACAGCACACAGCTCAAAAGCAAAAATTATATAATTTTAAATATCTATATGGTATATGTTTAAAGTATATATTATATTCTTTTTTTTTTTTAAAAAGTATATTTTTATATCTATAAAATAACTTTAAAAATAAAAAATAAAAATTTTACTTTTATGCAGTATTAACTTCCTAATATAGGGGATTTGAATTCAGACTTTTAAGCTCTCTTCAGCTATCCATTCTATCTCATACAACCAATACACATTGATGAAACACATGCAAAAAGGATAAATGATCTCCAATATATGTATTTCATGCTGAACCAGCATTCATCACTTGGTCCTGATCATCATCTCACATACATATATAATCAGTGCTCAATTTATATTAAGATAGCAAATCTTTAAACTCTAAGGATCAAGCTTTACTCCACTCTATCCTCAAACTCTTCAGTCATTCATACTATGGAAAATCCACATGTAAATTCCAAATATATAAATTCTACTTGTATTTAAATATTAATAACATTCTAGTAATTTTTATGTAAACAGTATATTATTTACCATATTGTGTTTTCTATATGTTTAATTAATTTAAAATTAATTAAAATTGTTATGTATGTAAATTTAATCCATATCAAATATTTTTTGGAACTAAAAACAATGTTGGTTTATCAGTTTTCAATAATTTACTGATAACTATATTATCATTCTAAATAAATAAAGAAGGGATAAGAAAAGATAAAGTCATGGGTATATATTGAAACAATCAATCTTAGCTTAAGATTGAGTTTCATGGTTCCATATACTAATCTGTGTTTAAACCCTACATCCCATCCCATTCCTTTAGTCATATATATATATATATATATATATATATATATATATTTGAGATGCGTGCCTAAGATCTATAAAGTTTAACTTTTCAATATGTATTATTATTAATTCTTTTTTTATTAATTCTTTTCTTCATATTAAAAATACATAGATGTGGCTCAGATATATATATATATATTATAGGAGCAAAAATACTAACAAAGTATTGATTTTTTTTAAAAAATATTTTATTATACATCATTTTAAAACTTTTCTTTTTAAATTGTTTTTTCTATTAAATTGTATATTTTGTTAAAATCCAAGTTGGAAGATGCAATCATTAATTATACAAAAATAATTAAAGGGTTGGAAATATAATATTGTTTTCATTTTGGGAAGGAATTTTTAATTAAGTTTTATTTAAAATAAAATTGGAATTAAGATTAATAGATTTTACTTTTGTTATAAACATTTTTGTCAAATCTATTTCCAATCTGAAAATAGTTTTGAATATATTTTGGAATGTTATCAAATGATTGCATCTTTCAAAAACTATGAACAGAGAAATGTAAATTTTCTGTTAGATTAAAAATTATATTTAAGCTAGAGATAAGAAGTTGAAAGCATTCTTCAAATACCTGAACAGGAATATAAAATGGGCTAATTTTGACTGTCAGCAGATGAGCTACTATTGAGAGAACTGTGCAGTTAACAAACTTCATGCTGCTTTGAAATATAAAAGTCATAATTTGTTAAAAAGCCCATTCCCTTCCAGACCCTTGCTGGATTCATCTTCCACTGCTGTAATAACCTGCTGTCCTGAAATGAAGGAAAGTCTAAAAAGATCTTGGGAATGCTAAATAGAAGCTTGCTGCCACCTAAGAACTTCATGATCCTTTCAATTGCCATGCATGTGCCTGGATGTTTGAAATTGGACTCTTGAAATGATACAAGGTAAACTATTTTCAAATCACGACCATTGAAACTAAATCTAGCTAGCTTAATTAATCTCAAACCCTACTATCAAGATTTCTCATGTATCATTTAACTTTGCCTTTTTTATTCAAATATGTAAATGTAATTTACTCTTGAATGCTTTCTATAAATTTAATCCTATCTCATATGCTCTAACTTTCTTTAACTTCAGTGCAGTCATTTATTTATATGTATTTATTACTTAATATTATATGTCTATTTTACTTATTATTAATATGCCAATCTCAAGCAACCTGGCAAGCTTAATTTCTAGGAATCTTTTCTTTGATAAATTAATACATTCACCAGATTGTTTTTATGAATCAATGTTTTAGGTTCGTATTTGGTATAAAATTTTGTTATTTGTTTAACTCTGAATTCTAACAGGGGTGAATCCAGAACTTAGGCTAATTAATGCTCTGAAACCTTGTTCATTTTATAAATATTATTCAATTCTGAAAAGGGTGATTTATTTGTTTTCTATATATAACTGCTAGTTTTTATTTTATTTTTCCATACTCTTAAAATATCACATGCTTAAATAGTCTCAGCTGTTGTAAAATCCATGAAGGTGGGATTGAATTATATTAAATAGCAGAAAAGGAGAAGGGGTCAAATCTTAAGTATATTTTATTAAATGAAATCTTCCCTATACACCTGGGTCTCTTTTTACATGGACTTATTTAACATGATTTAGAAGTTACACGATTCAGATTTCACCGGAAGTTGAACTCCGATAAAACGCTATTACTTTAAATAATAAATTCCATGCACTTAACGTTATATTGAAAGTACTGTAATAGCACATTCCTATTGGAATTCAACTTTCATGTTAGTAATTTCAATATTTTCAGTGCTTTATAATAGTAAGATTTTATGCAATAATGAAATTAAAATCATGATTTCCACATTTTATGTATACACACATTAAATTTTATAAGATTATAATGTAAATTTGTTCAAACATTGTGTGTGTTAATTTTGCATTTTAAATCACATTCTGTTTTTGCTTTTTTAAAAAAAACATAATCAATTATTAATCACTTAGTGTCCGCAAGTTTATTTTTAAAAGGTGAGTAATAGCAGTGGGCACAATTAAAATTGAAAATTAAAGACAAAAATAAGTATTTAATTTTTAGTTCTTAGATTAATTACTAATTACATTATCACCAGAAAATCATTAATTAACATAACATGAGAGTGACGTTGGTGCTAGTTGCATTTCATCTTGTGAAGAATCTGATTTTTTTATCAGTTTGCAAACGAACCTGTTTACCGGCAAATAGCGATAATAATTAAAACATGTATAAAAAATATAAATTACTGTAAATTATGCATAAAAATATATTGTTTTGAATAAAATTAGATATTATAGTTAAAAAAAGTTTGTCTTGTATCAATTTTTTTCAAATTTGAAATTTTTTATTAGTCATATTTTATTTCCTTATTTTTTTTTTTTTGCGAATTTTAAAGTAATTTTACATTGGTGCTTTGCTTTTACATGATTTTTGAAAAATCACAGTCCGTATACCCCCTTTTTCAAGGTAAGTTACGTCTATTTTTGCATGATTTCATTTGCACATGTTTTCTGAGGAACCTATCTATTGCATAAAACGACACCCAGGTGTATATATATTATAGCGGCATAGCGTGTTATTTAGCTAAATTATGGCATTAAAACAAGGGTCATTTATTCTTAAAGCAGTAAATATTAGTCAATGTCATTAGTGATATTTATTTATACTGCATTATTGACATTCAGCCTTATCTTTATGATTATATATATGTGCTTCTAATCTGGAGGGGATGCGACAAGATCAAACCCATAAATTTATTGTTATTTCCTGTCCCATGGATAGTTGACCTTCCCAGGACTTATTTCATATAAAAGACCTCTGGTGGTGATTCCAGTACATCTGGCACATGCTATGCCTATCCACTTTCTTTGTATAAAAGGCCTCTGCATGTAGGTGCTATCCATGACATGCCTAGCCATTTTTCTCTAAGCACTGCCCAAGAAGGGATGAAGGGACTTCATTTTCATCCAGAAGCATGAGCCTTCTCTTTATTTCTCCACCGTACTGCAAATTTCTTTGTATTATTATTTCTTTTGCTTCATGACCCAGTTTTAGTGCTCTAATATTATAATTACATTCTGCTCAAATATATATGTAAATGCTGAGTAATACTAATTTTATAAATAATGTTATTTCAGTCTTATACTATCCCATCATCGTAATTTAGTATTTCTGTATTTAAAAGTATCTGCCTTGGGAAAAATGAAGCAATCTGTCTTTTAAATGTTTTTCAATAAATATTTGGTCATAAAATTAAATGTAATTTTCAAATGTGTTTTATTTATTTTCACAACCGTAATGGCATGTAAATAGTTTATATTATATCTGCAATGAATCCCAGAATGCTCCCTGAAATCATATATTAGTCACCATGTTTCAGAACCATAAATAAAAGTGTTAATGGCAATATTAAGTAATCTTTCTAATAATTGATTGGCATCTTAATACTGTACCCACCAAAGATGTGTGTTTATTTATAGTATATGTCATTTAATTAATAAAAGAGCATACGAGAAATAATAGCATGAAGACAATATGTAATTATCTACCACTTGGTAGACCGCTTGCTCATTGATGCACTTACTAATGTATGCACTTAATTCATAATATATATATATATTTTAACCAGCCACCCCTTCTAACTGTCACATTCGACATTTGAAGACATAAACAAAATATAATAGATCTTAAGAAATGGACACATGAGTCATACCGTAGACTAAATGGAATGACTATGGCTGTCTAGTTGCCATAACACCTGTAGATAATATTTAAATACTATCTACCAAAGGAAAATTCTAATATGAATTACTTATAAAAAAATTATTTATAAGACGCAATTTCTAAATATTGTGTGAATAGGATTTAAGACAAATGAAATGAAAGTTTTACAATGGCCCTTGTCTCTGGAGTAAGATCTAAATAAAAAAAGGTCTACGGGAAGAATATATTTATGAGTGTCAGTTGATCGCTGACCTCAAGTGCCAAACTCACTATTACAATGAGAATTATATTTTCCTGACTAACGAGGTGCCTGAACCAAGCTAGCTTCTTCCCAGGGTTGGGAGGAAAATCTGTCGGATGAACGGAGATAATAATAAAGAAATGTGGGTTTACACGTAACATATAATGAAATCATAAACGTGTCTGCTCACTTCAGACATATTGGAATAATTTGCATTTTATTTGGCCGATAAAATAATAGGAGAATGTAAATGATAAATAATAGGTAACTTTAACACAAAGGTAAATATATATAAAATTTTATTATTAATATTTAAACGTAATCTATATAAAATCAACTCATATCATTCCCAATTAAAATATATAATAAATTCCCTAAACCATAAATGAGGTAATAAAATATTTAATCTAGAACAAATAAATATTAATTGATATATAAAAAAATTTAGTATACAGCTATACACAATAGTTTCATGCTACGAACTAATTTAATAGAGTCATTATGAGGGTAGCCATAAGCAATTCCGAGTTATATATATAAAAAAAATATAGGTCATGTTACCTGACAAACCTCGGGGTGTGGGATCAGAATATAATGAATCACATAGTGTATCGGGTTGAGTTCCATGAGCTTGTAGCATTCGAAGTTTGCCTTATGAGAGTGCAATATAGTTTCTTTCTGCAAAGTCCAGCATTAAGATGTACGTAGATGATGGATGAATTGCAATTGAAGTTCTCTATGATATAATTTTCAAAATGAATTTATTAATATTTTGGATGCATGATTCACTCCTATTTCATCCTATGTTAAGCAATATGGATAATTAACGAGGTTCTTCTGTGGGCAGGTGGTGTAAAGTCAGTTCACATCAGCTGCAGATGGTAGAGCCCTTCATGTATTGGTGCTTATCCCATCATTTTAAATATTTTCATTAATATATCTCCATGATTCTCTCTTCTCAACAGTCACAATCTAACCGCCCAACTGTCCTCTTTTTTTAATTAATTAATTTTTTTTAATTGCTTTGTCCTTTCTCAGAAAAAGGAATTTTATCAGATCTCCGATCTAGTTTTTTTTTTTTTGAATACTTTTCCTTTTCCAAATAACTTTTTACTTCTTTATTTGTCATGTCCATTGTCTAGTAGTGCCGTCATTCCTGGTATCTTTTCTTATTCGCAATACATTCTTTAGCTTTTCTTGGAATTTTTCTTTTTTTGAAGTAATTAAGGATTGTTATACAACCCAGAATTTCTTGGAGGCATATACAATATTTCTTTTTGCTACGCTTGCTAATTTGAGATATGATAGAAATTAAAATCAATATTTTAGACAATCCTAAACAATCTATATAAAAATATTTGTGTACAACTGTATTTTTTTGCCAATTTATAATATTTTAAAAATAAAACATTCTAAAATAAACAATGATTACTAATTAATCCCTTCCCCATTTATTTTCTTAAAAGAAAAAAAAGAATTCAAAATTTAATTCACGCACATATATATGTCTAATTTTATATATATTTTTAACCCTTTAACGACAGCTGGAATAAATACCTGCATTGAGGGTAATGTGTATGTGCTTTTCCACTTTCTTGTAACAGGGTTTGAACATAGCTACTCTTACAATATATATATATATATATATTAATAATTTGTTATTATATTCAACTATTTTTATTGTCTCAACTTATTTGAGTCATTTGAATTCCTGTTTCTCCACTTCCACACGCACAACTACATATATGCATATTTTAATTTAGTCAATATTGAGTCTCATTGTCATCTCTGCATTAGTCATACCGAAACGAAAAAAAAAATATTTATATAACAAATCAGTAAAAAGATTTATGGTTATAGTCAATGGTACCAATAAAGAAGTGAAATGAAGGAGTCATCAAAAATGTATTTCTTTGCGACTATTAGTATTAAGTGAATGGATTAATGGAGATAAATTAAAGTGTTAGTTTATAGTAGATACAATCATTTGTTAATATGCATTTTCCATATTTATTTTGATTAAATATAATATTTTATAATATAATCCAATTAATTTTACTTTAAAAATTAATTACTTCTGACTTTTACCAAATGCAATATGAACACACTGAATGTTTCTTTTTTTTTTTCTCTATAAGTTGCTCCAATAAATATCTTTTATCTATGATACATTCTTCTTTCAAATATATCCAACAGTTATTGACTTGTATTGAAACTACTATCATACAGGATAAAACTTTCATAGTAAACAATTTACAAAAAAAAGAATATAATTTGGCACAACTTTGTCAAGCGTTGTAAGCCGAGAGGTCATCGCAGCCGCCTTGCAAGCAAGTAGTTGTTTGCAGACGGTTATTGGTTCGCCTCCCGGTCGATGCTATGACATATGGGAAAAAAAAATCAAACTTTCTTTTATATGCATAACTTTTTATAAAATTTTTCATTTTATATATATAAACAAATTAAATGGTAAAATATTAACAGAACCAAAAAAAATTTAATGATAAATTTTACCCAGTGATAATTAAAGTCCTGTTAATATCAATGTTACTAATATTCAACCATCTTTAAAAGCTGTGGAATTTCTAATTGTTATAATAAAGTGAACTTACATTATAATATAGTGAAAAGAATACTATAAGAAAAAATTGTTTAGGGTTAAGGCTGATAATAATTCTGATACTTTAAATAATAAAGATGTTAATAATATCCATTTTAACAACTAAATCACTTCTGTCACCCCAGAATCTATTGATGATGTATGAAAATAAATGATTTTAAACCATTTATTCATTATGTCATTGATTTACATCTATCCATAACACATTGTTATCAGTTATTAGAATCTCATCACATGATCACCATTTCAGATCTCATTACTGCTACCAATTTTTAAAAATAATGTGACTTCATTTTCCTGTTTTGTATAAAAGACTTTTGCAATTGCACTCAATATAATTTAAGATTGGCTAAACTCAAAGTAAATAGTCCTAACATTATGTTACAACTAACATTATAACATCTGTGAAAACTAAATTCGATAGTTAACAATAAAGTCATTTACATTTCAATAATGTTCAATCATCTGATATTCCTTTAGAAACTGCCACTAGTAAGAAGTGTGAAACAATTTTTATTCATAATAATGATAATGAAAAGCCTACTAACTTTGACTTGATTTTTAATATGAATTTATAATAACCATTAATAAAGTTATTTACAAATTTGAAAGATTTTTCTGAAATATATAGATTGTTTTACATGCTACTCATCTGGTAATTTGACCACAATTATCCTACTGACAAGGGTTTGAACCAGGCTATCCCACAACTATGTGAGACTAGAAAAACCTCACCAGATCTTAAATTATAAAAATTGGATCATTTTGGACATGAAAATAAAGGCCAAGTTGATGACATTAACTTTGATCTCATTCTATAACCCACTACCATGTGGAGAAAGCATTAAATTATACCCAAATTAATAAAAGGCTATCAATTATATTTTATCTTAATTCTGTTGTTTCAACTATTCATCCATATCTAGATGGTATAAAATCAAAATACTACACATAAATTAATTTCTCATATGATGCTAATGCTTAGCCTCAGGAAATATGAATTTGTAATGAATACTGCAATTGGTTTAAAAATAGTCCAAAAGTCATATAATATATTTAGTGTTTAATTAAGTGATCATAAGCAGTTTGTAAATACATTTTAGAACAGTGGTAGACTCTTAAGCTCAATTTCTGTGAAACACAGTTTAATTTTATCACTTTTGGTTCTTGAAATTCATGTGAACTTCCAAGAAATAAACCATTTGATTTCCTAAATATCTATAATTGTGATGCTTAATATCAAAAGTCTCAATCAAAAGAAATAAATAAGTTATATTAATAATTTTTATTAGTCATTCATCAGACTAGAGATTATCCAATAATGAATAAACCATTTTGTTATGCAGTCAAATGTATGCAAATTTGAATTCCAATACAAAGATATATATATATATATATATATATATATCTTTATATATTCCGATCTATATATATATGTATATATATATATATAACTACATATGGACTATTTCCATCATCTAGATAAATTGTTAAATGTTATTTAAAACATTAAAACTTACTTTATACTTTATTCAACTATTAGTAATAATATAGAGATTAACATGCAACACAATTTTAGGCAGGCATCATTCTTCTCTTTCCTTCATGTATTGCTCTCACCTGACCATTGACTGTACAATCATGGAAATCAAATTAGTTATATTTAGATTCATGAATACCAAATTTAAAGTTATGTTCTAATCAGACAATTCTGACAAAGGGAACAATAAAATACAAATTTTATATATTCGTAACAGCAAGTTTAAGGCTGATTTTTAAATATTGTGGATTATCTCACTAGAGTAGTTCCTTTAATTTTTCTCCAAGAAGTATAATAACTACTCTTTCTTATAGCATTGCCAAATATATACCATATAATACTAAATTGTCCATTCACTTTACTACTGTTACACAATATTTTATTTACCACCCTTTTTTAGAGTTAAGAGGCAAGGAGATATAAAGTTCTGAAGAAGTGCTGGGGCAATCAAAACTGTAAAAAAGGGTAGTAAATAAAGCATTGTGTAACAGTAGTAATGTGAATGGACAATTTAGTATTATATGGCTTAATTTTTCTTCTTTTATTTGTTTCTCTCAATATTCTTGCCTTTTTCCAATCAAATGTACTGTGCACATTCATTAGTACATTATAGTTACTTATTTTCCTCTCTAATCACTTCTGTGTGTTTTCGACTATTTGTGATGGGAACAACTGGTTTCACAAATATGTATCACTCCACATTCACATTATATTTCATAAACACATTTATAGTTTTTTGATTTTCAATCTTTTATAGATGTTAAAATCTTTTGTAGTGCGTTATGGCTTTGGAAAACTATATATGAATACACTAGAGTAGCTTACTGTTTTTAATTTGATGTTTTATTTTCTGATTAAAGTCGTTCATAAAAATTTGTTTTGTAAAAGTTTCTTTTACAAATTCTCTTATTTCTGAATTAACTTCATTACTTGTTTTCCAGCTTTCAAGTTTACATTATATATATATATATTACTTTTTTTTTCAAAGTTCTATAGCTTTAAAAAGCTGTTTTTTAATTTGTCAGATATTTTTGGCATGCATGGGATAAACTACAGTATCTACAATATATTTAATTTTTTCAGAGTAGAAATTTCGGCAACTGTTAGATATATAGAAATACATTATTTGGCGGTGCAACATAAGGTTTGATACGCCGAGTAGCTTTTTTTGATATATTTTTTTTCATGTCATTTAGAAAACGATTTTTTTTTTTTACAGATTGAAAAACTTTTCCGCAATAAGTTAATTTTCTAGTAAACATTTTATGTTTCTAATGGAAGACAACCTTTGATCATCAAAATTTTTTTTGAACGTCTATTCTTTGTCTTAACTGAATCTCAGGTATTCTCTTGGTAATTTTCGTCACTTTAAAAACGAATTGGATGTTTTAGTTGTAAATTTTAGGGAAACTTCTCCGATTTACATTTTAAAATGTTTAAATGTTTTTTTTATCTTAAACTTTTAGTCATATTTTTTTATAATGGGTATCAGATTTATAGAAGCACTTTGTTTATCTAAAAGTTTACCATGATGGAATTTTATTGGTATTTATTCGTTGCACTATTTCTTTCATATATATGAAATAATATATTGCGAGCTTAATTTTTTTTAATTCGCCATATTTATATATATGTGCAAAATGAAAACGTTTTCCCAGACAATATACTTATGTATGCATGCGCATGTGTATGTATGTATATTGCCTATGCAGATTTATAGAATTATTTTCCATTTTTTTTAAATACTTATTTTTCTCAAATATTGTGAGATTAACTTGTTGTAAAAAATATTTCACTTTGATCTATACAACAATGTCAAGGTTTACTATTATTATTTCTTAGAAATCTTTTAGATTGGATATTTAAAATCAATTTTATAATTTGCATTTTTTGACAACTTCTCTACTTTTTTTTTTTTTTTTTAAGGTTTTTTTGTTTTGGATTTTTAAAATTAAAGGTGGGTGGCTTTTTTAGGCTGTCGTTCACCTTACTTTTCAAAAGATTTGTAAGAAGTAAAATGAATGACAAGTTTAAAATAATCATCTTTTTTTTAATTCTAGACATGAACAGTCAGTCATTCATGAAAAAAAGATGGAGTGTAGAAGAGATCAAAATATTGCAAAATTAAACAGAAATATTTAAATAATTTTTAATTGATAGTTTTCTTATTTTGCCGCTATGGGAAGCTATATCTTACTTGTTAATTATTATTATAATTAAGCTATCAAGTTTTGGACTTTTAGTTCCATGTGTATATTTTTGCACTTGTACTTGAATTAAAGTGAAGATTATTTTCCACTCATAAAAACAAAAGCAGTCCAAAAATGCATGGAAGAATAGAAATTATTTACTATAATATTGTAGTTGGAAAGTAGCTTTTTTGTATCTGTAAGAATCATTTGATTTGGACAATCTGGTTATTAGAATCAAAAATTTCATTTAGCTATAATTGCAATATCAGTTTAAAAAGAACTGTAAAATTTGTGTTTGATTACTTTTAAATACTGATTGTAAGAAATTAAAGTGCTATGATATCCTTTTCTTTAATTTAAACTTGCCATTAAACACTGGATTTAAGTGATTACAAGGAACATATTTGCTGCTAATTTCATGTGTTACTATAACACCAATTTAAAAAAGCCACTGTTTTAAAAAAGGATATATAACTATATAATAATAATAATAATAATAATAATAATAATAATAATAATAATAATAATTATTATTATTATTATTATTATTATTATTATTATTATTATTATTATTATTATTATTATTATTATTATTATTATTATTATTATTATTATCATTAATATCAGTTTATTTATTATTAATTATAATCTATTGCAGTATAGTTTATATATATATTTAAATTATCATTGTAATTTTCAATCTCAAAACTTGATAATTTATGACATTGTTTTCCTTATTTATCAGATATTATCACTAACTAATTATCTTAAGGGTAGTTAATTTTATTTAAAAATTAAAACAGAGTCAAAACTCTCTATACATTAGTGCCACACAGTACAAGTCAGATGAGTCAATGGATGCAAGAAGGTTTGTGCATCAAATCTCTATCGCCTACAGACTAGTTTTTAGCTTGTGGCTGTCATCAATGAGGAACTTTGGATCTGAGAGCACTATACCTATATCTTAGGATCTAATGTAACCACCCAGAAGCCACCTCTTACCATTTAATAAACTCTAAAACTATGAATCCAAAATGAAAACACAATAATGTTTCCAATCCAAGCTCATTTGCTTGTTAAGTCACATAGATTTGAATCCAAAGATACTAAAATATGTGGGTGCTGAACTGGGTTCAGATCTATATGACTATACAAGTGAATGAACTTGTATTGAAAACATTATTATGTTTCCATTTTGGACTCATAGCTTTATAGTTAATTAAATAGGTAAAGGATAGCTCTGGAGAGTTGCATTAGAGTCTAAGATCTAGGTCAGTGCTCTCAGATCCAAAGCTTTTCACTGATGACAGCCACAAGCTAGAAATTAGTCTGGGGACATTGGATAAGTTGGCTATAAATAGGAATTTTATGCACAAACCTTATTGCATTCATTGATTTAGTTGGATTGCACTGAGTAGCACTACTAGATGAAGAGTTTTGCCTTTATTTTATGCTCTGAAATCAAAATGCTTTAGATTCACCTATATAATTACAAGTAGGTTGAAGATAAGAGTGGCCACTCTTGGCTTTTAAAGTCATTAATCTTGTGTTAAAGATTTGTAGAGGTCCCTACTGTCATATTCAGGCACATAGTATTGAGGTGATACCCTTAATATATATTACTTTAACAGCTTATGTAAGCATAGGAAATGATGATCATGTGACATTTAGTAATTATTTAAAAATGACTTCTCTTTTTTAACTAAACCATTTATATTTTATTAATCCAAATTCTATCACTTTAGTTATTACAATAGTATTTTAATTGCATGTAAGCAATATATATATATATATATATATATATATATTGCTTACATGCAATTAAAATACTATTAAAAACATATTATATATATATATATATATATATAATATGTTTTTAATTAGAAATCTACAGCTATGATCTTATTAAGAATGCAGCCAATAAAAATTATCTGCCTGGAGCTGAGAAAAAAATACAGTTTCAGGTTCTTAACATTGGCAGGGTACACTCTTCCTCAGCCCCAAATCACTAAACTTTGATTGGCTGCCATTTTAGTAAGATTGTAGCTGTAGATTTTTAATTAAAAATCAACTCCATGTATTAAATATTTCTATAACATCCATTAAATATTAAATTACATCAACTAAATCATAAGTGCTGAAAGTAGATAATGAAAGTAAGTGATGGAAATAGATAACCAAAGTGATGATTTTATGTTATTTAAAATTTTTATTTTGTAAGTAATTTTATAGTTTTTGTTCAAATATAAAAATTAAATGTTTTTCTAGAGTATCTTTCAGCATTTCTTTTGTTATCTTTTGAAAAAACTAATTTTAAAGTCTTGATAATATATTCTTTGCTATTGTATTCCTTCAATCCTTCTTTTTATCAATAAATTATCTGCTGTCAGATATAAAACTTTATACACATCTACCATAAGAAGTTCTGCAAAAAAATCACAAGTGACAATTTTATGTTATATGTAAAATTGAGATTATTTTAAATTCTACATATATATATGTTTAATGTCATTCTCTTCTAATTTGAACCAACTTCAATGTAATTCTGTTGAAATAGTGGATTATATTTAGTGTTTTCACACACTAAAACATCTGTATAACAGTGATGAAGTGTGACTTTTTAAAGAACGGAAGCACACTTCCTTTTTATAATGTTTTTATTTCACTTGCCACAACAATTTTTACATAATAGTGCCTAATATATATTGTAATAGGCACACATGCTGTTACATTATTCTAATAAGCAAATATTTTATCTAGCACCATGCTTGCAAATTATATTTCATTCCAATATCAGCCTTTCAAGCTAATTGAGCATGCGCCTTTTGAGAGTGTTAAATAAATGAATACTCTCCTCTTCAATCCAAGATGTAGTATTTATGCAGGAATAAAAAGATTCTTTTTATTCCTGCATAAATACTATATCTTGGATTGAAGAGGAGAATATTCGTTTATTTAACACTCTTTTTATTCCTGCATAAATACTATATCTTGGATTGAAGAGGAGAGTATTCGTTTATTTAACACTCTTTTTATTCCTGCATAAATACTATATCTTGGAGTGAAGAGGAGAGTATTCATTTATTTAACACTCTCAAAAGGCACGTGCTCAATTAGCTTGAAAGGCTGATATTGGAATGAAATTATTCTAATAAATAAAATTAAAAATTAAAAATAAAAAAAATTCGCAAATAAAAATTTGTTTTTAAGAATTAAAAATTGAAAATTAAAAGTCATCTAATCTCGTATATATATATATAAAATTGCACAGATGGAAAAATATTAAAAAAAAACTGTATTAAAAAGAAAAAAAAGTATTTTAAAACTAAATTTTAAGAAAAAACTTAAAAGATTTAAAGCTAAAAATATATCTTGAAAAATGTACAAAATTTAATTACCTTTTTATTGTGTAAAAGGCTAAAAATGGAAATGATTATTTTTAATTAGTCTAAGTGAACTAGCCCTTGGGCATCTCAAAATTTATAATTAAGTGTCAGATAGAAGATAAAAACAATAAGAACAGAATAACCAATAAAATCCCTCAGGAAATGGACCACAGCAAAAGAATCATCATCAGCATGATGTCATGTTCAGTTAATCCAGAGGTTTGATATAAAAAGGAAAAGATTAGAAATAAAGTCAGTTTTTCAGTTTGAGTTTGCAGCTTTTAGTTTTGAGTTTCAGGGAGAGTTGAAGGAGAAGGGATTGAAAGACACACTTTTAATCCCTTAAGTTTTTCCAAAAGAAGGAATGAAATATCATTTTCCTATATTGTGGACCCCAGGACATCAGGGTCCTGCAAAAAAATCCTGCAAAGAACTATACCAGCTAGAGTAAAGGACTTCTGGATAAATACCAACAGAATGACTAATGGCACACGGGTCTTCTCAGGACAATGTGGGAATTAGAAACAACACAGGATCCAAATCACAACCAACTATTGAGAGTGGACTTTTAAACTGTAAGAACTATATATATATAATTCATGAACTTTAAATATAAAGCTTTTTCCAATACTTAAATAGAAATATGAATTCCTATGTGACCAAATTAAATCATTAATAATTATTTTTATTATATGTATTTTTAAATCATTTTCATTACTTTATTTATTTTTTCCTTTTGCATCTTTATTATGATTTTTTTTATTAATCTAAAACTTTTAAATCATGTTAAATTTAAGGTGGGTGTGGATAGATGTGTAGATTTGTAAAGTTATGTTAGTTTAAGGGAGGGTTAATCTTAGGTTATTTGTTTCACAGTTAGATTGGGTTAATGGATTGGATGTATTGGTGTAATTAGTAAATGTAGTATGAAGATCTGCTACATGCAGGATCACATTATACACTGCACTTGGGCAAAATAAGCCTATTTCTTATTGACCATTGGAGACAAATGTATTCCCTGCTTCTTGGATCTCCCCTTTAGCCTAAGGAATGGGATCGCAAGTCAACAAAAAGAACCACAATCCCTTCCTATGGAATTTTTTTGTATTGTTCTTTTCACCAGACAGACATAGCATTCCTGTATTAAATGAGGGACATTTCTTCTAAATAACCACACTGTTCAGATGTACATATCTGACAGTATGGTATTGTGCTGTCATATTCATGCTGCATTGAATACATTGATATATCAGATAGATTGGTGTTAGTTTGACTGTGAACTTTTGATCTGGGGTTAAATAAGAGATATAGAATTTTTTTTTGAGTGCAATCTATGTAGTCTATCCATACTCGACACTCTAATAAAATATTAATTAATTCTTCTGTGTGAACTTTTAAAATAAAAAGTTAAAATATAAATTAAATAATTTTAAAGTAAACATGATACTAAAATAAATAATTCTGAATGTTATATATGTGCAAAATAAATGTTTCTGTGTATTGTTAAACTAGCAGTGGCTTATTCTTATTTTTTATTATCTTTCTTTAAAATAAAATATTATCTCTGCTGCTCCATGAACTAGTGACTGGGGCATTATAGTCATATTTATTTATAGTCTTGATCTTACTGGAAGTAAATTTTCAGGTTCAATTGGCCTGATGGTACCCTGGTGCCAGAATTAAAATGTAGGAATCATTGCATGCCCAACTGTTAATATATATATATATTTTAACGGTCAATGAAAAAGCCTTAAACGTATCGCACTACCCGGGCGCCATCTAGGCATTTGAACCTAGAAAATTTTATATAGTAGGCAGATATGTAAGTTAAGATTCAAAAAATTCTTATATATATTATTCTGACCATTTGCCCAATGTCACTAGCTCATAGAGTAGCAGAGATCGAAACATTAATATTTAAAACAATAAAATAAAAGAAGCCACTGTCAGTAATTAACACACAAATAGATTTTATTAACGCACATTTAAAATTGAGGAATAAATTTATTTTAACATTAATAATTTTTTTTTTTAATTTTAAATTCAAATTACTATTTAAATAGACCGCACAGATGGATATTTAAATTATATTTTACTTTAGCATGACGAGCATAGATAGTCTACATAGATTTTTTTTTTCACTTAAAAACTTATCAAAACATTCATTCAATCTCAGACTAAAAGTTCGTAGCCAACCCAATGTCAGCTTCCAGATATATATTTGCAACCAATGCAATATGAAGATGCTAGCATAAAACCACGCCGACAGGAATAGGCATCTGACAGCGTGATATTATTTGAAGGAAATGATCCGTGTCTAGATCAGGAAAGGGCATCTGTTAGACTAAGGAATCATGTATATAATTTTTTTTTATTTTAAAGAGTGCTACGTATGGGGGAAAGCGGTCTTTCTGCCGTCTTATAAATCCCTGTCCATAGAGCTAGAAGGGGTCAATGGCGCAGGAAATACATCTGCCACCATTTCAACGATATGACTGCCTCTTTGGGGTCATGCATTCAGTTGGGCACGTTGCCCTGTATGCTAAACACGCTTCACATTACATTAATATAAACACCCATATATCCTTCCACAAGCATTGCCCTAACTACGAAACAAATAGCCTGAAACTAAAATCCCTTAAATTAAACATAAACGAATTTAAACAGTTATTACTCTTTATCCATGCAGCTATCTACACCCAACTTTAATTTAATACATTTTATTTAACAGATAGAAATAAATAACCTAGTTAAACACAAACATAAATAATTAAATAAAAAAAATGGAAATGATTGAAATAGCAAACGTATATGAAAACAAATATTTATAATTGATTTAGAGTTCTATTCTTGGTCAGATAAGAGTACATTCATTTATATTACTTTTTTTTTTTTGGATTGATTACTTATTGACGTTATACGGTAATTATTTAAAAGAAAGTTCAATTGGCAAAAGTTTATACTTTACAGATTCTGAGGTCCATCTTCGTGATCACTTATATAGATTGTTTGTTCTTCCTTTTTAAAAATGAAGCCGCCACTTGCCATTCCTTTTTGGTCCCTAACTGTCATAGGGAGGTCTCAGCTGGTTGTCCGGAAAATTTAATTTTATTGCAGACTTCCACATCGTGAAAATCTGCAATATAGCTACTTATAACGACATATTCATAGTCAGCTCTCAGATAACAATTATAATAATAATTTGGCTTTTATATTTTTATTAGTCTCTTATCATCCAATCTTTGGATTCAACCGGCAAGACGTCACTAATCCTCTGGTGTTTCAATTACGGTCCGTGCTGACATTTCTGGTGTTTGCATTGGTCATTTAATTTCTTTGTACTCTCTTATCTGACCCTTTAATTTATTTTAAATGCCTCTTGGGCTAGTTTGCTTTTGAACAATCATTTAATTAATAAGACAATCATTTCCATTTTCTAAGATTATAGAAATCAACATTATTTCTATTTTTAACAAATCAATCTTTATTATATTCTTACTTTTTTTACAACAAAAAAAAATACTTTCAAATATTTTTATTTTTTAAAATAGTTTTTAAAGTTGTCCATCATGCGATCTATATATATTAAACAACTTTTAATTTTCAGTTTTTTAAGTTTTTTTCTTTTTAATAAATCAAATTTTATTTACGATCTTTTTATTTTCATTTTAAAATAATGTAACGGCATATATTCCGTTACATATCAGTAAACTTCCTCAAAAACAAAAACATTAAAAAAAAAAAAGAATTTACTTAGTGTTAGTAATGACGTTACACAAAGTGATTAACTAAATTTTTTTTTTAAAAGGACAAAACTTTGGTTATTAATGAAAAAACATAACTTTGTTAGTAATTACAAGAAAAAAAAATGCTGACTATTCTTTCCTTTTCACCCCAGCTGAGATTACACCTCCTCCCTCAAGAGTTCTCTTTTCCCTACATTTCATTATTAACTTAGGCAAGTCAAAGAAGTTACGTGATTTTAGACTTTTTTTTTTTAAAAAAAAATTAAATTACGATTTATATTAATTGTTACATTTTATTTCTCACATTTATTTCTACATATGCACAATTTTCTTACTGGCAGTACTTCTTACACAAAATTCATAAAAATTCATAACTTTATATAATACAAACAATATATTCTGATTTCAGAAAAAATATTACGGGCTTCATTTTCAAGGTACTCGTGGTTTATTAAATATCGGACTATAACTATACTTTAATACAAAAAATATATACTTATTTCAAAAAAAATATTACTGGCTTCAAAGGTACTCGTGGTTTATTAAATATCAGACTATAACATTAAGTTAATACAAATATATATATACTCATTTTTAAAGAAAAATCTTACTGGCATGATTTATTTTTAAAATTCTCAGGGCACTCGTGGTTTATTAAAGACGGCCCCACGTTGGGCGCCACTTTAACGGTCAATGAAAAAGCCTTAAATGTATCCGCACTACCCGGGCACCATCTAGGCATTTGAACCTAGAAAATTTTATATAGTAGGCAGATACGTAAGTTAAGATTCAAAAAATTCTTATATATATTATTCTGACCGTTTGCCCAATGTCACTAGCTCATAGAGTAGCAGAGATCGAAACATTAATATTTAAAACAATAAAATAAAAGAAGCCACTGTCAGTAATTAACACACAAATAGATTTTATTAACGCACATTTAAAATTGAGGAATAAATTTATTTTAACATTAATAATTTTTTTTTTTAATTTTAAATTCAAATTACTATTTAAATAGACCACACAGATGGATATTTAAATTATATTTTACTTTAGCATGATGAGCATAGATAGTCTACATAGATTTTTTTTTCACTTAAAAACTTATCAAAACATTCATTCAATCTCAGACTAAAAGTTCGTAGCCAACCCAATGTCAGCTTCCAGATATATATTTGCAACCAATGCAATATGAAGATGCCAGCATAAAAACCACGCTGACAGGAATGGGCATCTGACAGCGTGATATTATTTGAAGGAAATGATCCATGTCTAGATCAGGAAAGGGCATCTGTTAGACTAAGGAATCATGTATATAATTTTTTTTATTTTAAAGCGGTCTTTCTGCCGTCTTATAAATCCCTGTCCATAGATCTAGAAGGGGTCAATGGCGCAGGAAATACATCTGCCACCATTTCAATGATATGACTGCCTCTTTGGGGTCATGCATTCAGTTGGGCATGTTGCCCTGTATGCTAAACACGCTTCATTACATTAATATAAACACCCATATATCCTTCCACAAGCATTGCCCTAACTACGAAACAAATAGCCTGAAACTAAAATCCCTTAAATTAAACATAAACGAATTTAAACAGTTATTACTCTTTATCCATGCAGCTATCTACACCCAACTTTAATTTAATACATTTTATTTAACAGATAGAAATAAATAACCTAGTTAAACACAAACATAAATAATTAAATAAAAAAAATGGAAATGATTGAAATAGCAAACGTATATGAAAACAAATATTTATAATTGATTTAGAGTTCTATTCTTGGTCAGATAAGAGTACATTCATTTATATTACTTTTTTTTTTGGATTGATTACTTATTGACGTTATATGGTAATTATTTAAAAGAAAGTTCAATTGGCAAAAGTTTATATTTTACAGATTCTGAGGTCCATCTTTGTGATC
The DNA here is from genome assembly GCA_028023455.1 of Epiperipatus broadwayi. Taxonomy (NCBI): domain Eukaryota; kingdom Metazoa; phylum Onychophora; class Udeonychophora; order Euonychophora; family Peripatidae; genus Epiperipatus; species Epiperipatus broadwayi. The sequence goes on from JAQFVV010000625.1 coordinate 66,861, forward strand.
ACTTATATAGATTGTTTGTTCTTCCTTTTTAAAAACAAAGCCGCCACTTGCCATTCCTTTTTGGTCCCTAACTGTCATAGGGAGGTCTCAGCTGGTTGTCCAGAAAATTTAATTTTATTGCAGACTTCCACATCGTGAAAATCTGCAATAGCTACTTATAACAACATATTCATAGTCAGCTCTCAGATAACAATTATAATAATAATTTGGCTTTTATATTTTTATTAGTCTCTTATCATCCAATATTTGGATTCAACCGGCAAGATGTCACTAATCCTCTGGTGTTTCAATTACGGTCCGTGCTGACATTTCTGGTGTTTGCATTGGTCATTTAATTTCTTTGTACTCTCTTATCTGACCCTTTAATTTATTTTAAATGCCTCTTGGGCTAGTTTGCTTTTGAACAATCATTTAATTAATAAGACAATCATTTCCATTTTCTAAGATTATAGAAATCAACATTATTTCTATTTTTAACAAATCAATCTTTATTATATTCTTACTTTTTTTACAACAAAAAAAATACTTTCAAATATTTTTATTTTTTAAAATAGTTTTTAAAGTTGTCCATCATGCGATCTATATATATTAAACAACTTTTAATTTTCAGATTTTTAAGTTTTTTTCTTTTTAATAAATCAAATTTTATTTACGATTTTTTTATTTTCATTTTAAAATAATGTAACGGCATATATTCCGTTACAATATATATATATTATTACACACATCTAGAAAAATCTGAAACTCTCTCAATGTATTTTTATCTTCCAAATCCTTTTAACATTTTAAAAAGTTTTAACTATAAATTAGATCTTAGCATTTTTTGAACTTCTTATAATCTACAGCAGTGGTCTTCAACCTTTTCACACCTGTGGACCGGTAAAAAAAAAGATAAGGTTCCGCGGACCAGCAAAAATAAGGATAACATTTCACAGACCGGCAGAAGTCTATAGATAATTTTTTTTAAAGATAAGCATAATTGTTATAACTGATCAAAACAACAATGTTAAATATATAAGATAAAGTTATATATATATATATATATGGAGTTTATATAATAAAAAACTTTTTTCTTTATTTTTTTTTAGAAAAGTAATCAAAAATTTAATTCTACCCCCCCCTCCATAAACATCTGTGATAACTAGAAAAACAAATTAATTTATGAATGATTGATTAGATTTTGTTTTCGTTCTGTTTTCTTTTTTTTTTAATTGGGTAAAAATGAGATGAAAAAATAAATAAAAATTGGCTATATTAATTAAAAGTTTAAACTCTTATTATTTATTATACAAACTTTTTACTGCCCGTCTAGCATGTGGACCTGCAGAAAAGTTCAGCAGCTTGGTGCCGGGCTGCGGACTAAGGGTTGAAGAACACTGATCTACAGGAATGCATTAGTCAAGTTCATTCTTTCCGTTTATAAAAACAATTCTACTGTTAGTAAAAAATATTGAAAGTCAACAGAAATTCCATACAAAAAAAATAATGAATTTGAATTGATCATTCTAATCAGACTGTGATTAGTTTAAATATAGATAATACATTATCAATATATTTTTATCTTCCAAATCCTTTTAACATTCTTAAAAGTTTTAACTGTAAATTAGATCTTAGCATTGTTTAAACTTCTTATAGTCTATGGGAATGCATTAGTCAAGTTCATTCTTTCTGTATATAAAAACAATTCAACTGTTGGTAAAAAAAATTGAAAGTGAATTTTTTAAATTGAATTTTGATTAAAGCTTTTGAAAGTTTTAGTGAATTTTTCTACAGAAGCACTCATTCTGTTAAATATATGGATGCTTCATCCCTGCTGTATATATAAATTAGATCATCATAATTATTAGGTATTTATAAACAAGATAAATAAATGATATTATACTGCCCTCCAGTGTCAAAAACAATGAATAAAATAATGAAGATGAGACTTGTGAACACTATGTATAAGCTCTCTTGGAGCCAAATAATTCTTCATATATTGAAAAATGATCCTTTAGCTTTGCAGCATCTTGTAATGCTATTTTATTTTACAGAAATTATTTTTCAATTTTTAGTCGTATCTTTTTTCCAAAAAGTAAACAATATTTTACTTATTTAGATTGTCTATGAAACAGTCTATATAATGTAAATGGGGTATACAACTCTCATTAAAAAAAACTATATTGAACTTTACTATAAAATACTTATGTATTTTTCGTAAGTCTCTTGCTCATGATATACTTCCCACGCTCATCCAAAGAAAATGTGCCAGCAGTAAGTAGATTCATTATCTACTATCATCACATTAAGCAAGATAATGTCATCTCAATTAATTTCATAATCTTATTAAAAGCAATGTTTAAATGCTTTTATATTATTTTTTATAATGTCTCATATTTTTGTATAATATATTTTGTGGAATAAAAGCTCTGTACATAATTAGCTTAGATAAAATTGAATATGTCACTGTTAAATGCTATAGTAAAGTGTTGAAGTTTATGCTGTATCTCAATATTCTAGTCTTTTTCTCTCTGTTAAGTTATTTAACTTATCCCACTTTCTCAAACTTAAAATGACTCAAGCTAGAAACATGCTAAATAGTTTTTCTCACCACTAGATTGGAAATAATCTGAGTTTTGGAACATTAATTCCCAAGCCAATGTTTTCATAGATTGCATTTAGAACACTAAAAAAATTATGTAATCATCTTTTGGTATACCAAGAATATCATAATCATCATGATTACTATAAACTGAGCACTGATTATATATATATATATATATATATATATATATATATATCTCCCCCCCATATATATATATATGGGGGGGGGAGATATATATATATGGGGGGGGGAGATGATGATCTGGACTAACTGATGAGTGCTGATTCAACATGAAATATTATATTGGATTGTCATTTATCTTTTTCACATACATGTGGCATGGGTATCAATTGTATAAAATGAAGTGGATGACCAAATGGAGCTTGAAAGTCTGGGTGCAAATCCTTTCTAATTACATTTATTTTAAGTATATATACTATACTTGTATTTAAATATTAAAAATAAAAATATTAAAAATTAGTTTTAAGCCAATAAAAATTACATGATCACTATTTCTTATGCTGGCTCTTAACTATTATTAAAACAGAAAAACTCTTTATACATATCGCCACTCAGTGCAAGCCAAAGTAATCAGTGTATACCAGGAGCTTGTGCATAAAATCCTCATCTATTGCCTACTCATCCAATATCCCCAGACTTGTTTCTGGCATTACTGCTTTTGCTTCAGAAATAAATAATGTTTTTATGTAAACCCTAGGAGTCTCTAGTTATTAAATTTTTGCCTGTCATATAGTTTGACTTTTAAAAAATGTAAATATACCTGAACTCACAACAATGCAGAAAGTTTGACCCCTGCAAACGAAAATGTAATAATACATATGGTAGGTATTAATCTTTCAATCCATGACTTGAACCTAATTCCATTTAGATTAATTAGCTTTTTAATTCTGTGACAAGGGTGAGAATTTTAGCTAGTCCAAAGAAGATTAACATCAAACAATAGACTGTGGCTACTACTTTTTAAAAAAACATTTATCATCCAATAATTAAATATTTTTAGATGGAGAATAAAGCAAGAAAAGGAAAAAGTATAAAGCTACCCAGTGAATGTGGTTTTGCCGAATAGAGTATAAATTTTCAATATTTGTGAAGAATTTGAGAAACATTTGATATTACTTTTTATATAAACAACTTTATAAAGTACAAAGACTAGCATGTGTTCTTTTATTCCACACTCACTTTTATTTGTAAAACTTGAAATACATTACAATTAAATAGTACTTTTAGTTTTACAAACAATATTAGTACAACTAATGAAAAAAAATAACATTACGTATAAAGAAGAGATTTTATTAAAATAAATTAGATCGTATCACCTCATTACCTTCATTAATTAATTTTTGTAATTAACAATTTGCTTACACCAGAGAACTAGATAACTTCTAATTATACACTTTTCTATAATGTTATTTTATAAAAAGAGTTCTATTAAGCAGATACCTTTACTAAAAAAATATTTTATCCTGTCACTGAACTAATCAAACAATATACAATAAGAGAATTTAAATTAAAGAGAAACCCCTAATCTAAAAATTGCTCTCTCATCAGAGTGGACCAATCTAACTTATTACCCAGCAGGAGAAAGTAGTTTTAAATTTTTAATTCTTTTTTTAACCAATTAAAAATTTATGATGGATAATTTTATTGTTGATACTGTTTGTGGCTGTTAAAAAATTCTACAATTATTAATTTTTATTATAAATTTATTAAAACAAATTGGCGAATTCTTAATGAGCTCTGCGGAGAATAGAGCTTTGTGACATAATTATCAAATAATTTATGGGACTGAATAAAATATTAAAAATCCTATCTAAAATAAATATATATTAAACATTATTTTTACATAAAGGAGTAATAATTTTCGTTGAATTCTAATTATGCACGCATTATTTCAATATATATATATATATATAATCAAAATAGTTTGGAATAAACTCTATAATATTCAATTTACCAATATAAAAATCAATAATAGCTATAGCCATCTTACGGCGGTGCACACGGCTGTGAGCTGAATTATATCTATTATTGATTTTTTTATATTGGTATATTGAATAGTGTAGTTTATTCCAGAGTATTTTGATTATATTTATTTTATTTTATATATACACATACATAATATATGAAAACATTTGGGCAGTTAAGATAAATATATGGAGAATTGGCTGTGTACATATCAGCCAAGTGAAAAATTTTACTAATCAGATAATATATAATAAGAGAAATGAAAGTAAAAATATCCCCTAATTCAAATCTAATCACTATCTTATCACTATGGGACTAATATAATTTCTTAATCAGCAGGAAACACTTATGACTTATTTGACAGATAAGCCAGAAGAATCACACATTCTGCTCATGTCGACAACTTCAAACTTCACTTTTACACATTCTAACGTCTTTGGGTGTTTTCTAGTATGTGAATATATTTATTCAAGTTAATACCGAATATGAATAGTAAATATTTATTATACATGATTATACTCTTTAAAAATATATTTAATTCTGTGCTTGGAAAGTTAAATTACGTTAAACAAAGACAAAACTCTATACAGTAGTGTCACTCAATGAAAACCAGAGTAATGAATGAAGGCAAGAAAATTTGTACATAAAATCTCTATCTAGTGCTTTTCATCCAATATCACCAGACTAATTTCTAGGTTGTAGTTTAAACTTTCTTGCATCCATTGATTATTTTGGCTTGCACTTGGTGGCACTACTGCATGGATTGTTTTGCTTCTGTTTTAACAGTTTGTGTAAGCATAGAAATTGGTGATCATGTGACTTTTTAAAACAAATTAAAATTTTAGAGCATCTCAATAAATAATGTTTTTAAGATGACTACAAACACAACCATATAATTTGCTTCATGTACAATATTTGAATATACAGACTACACTCTAACACGTTTGAATAGATTGTCAGACCAAATCTTTTAATGTCATTTTATAAACATTATTCGATTCTTTTTAAAAATGTGTTTCACCTTTTCAATGCTTAACATTCTTTTTCTAGATATTCCAAAGCAAAGTTGTGAGCACATTTTTGATGAAGCAATATGTGAATCATTAGAATTGTGAGAAAGTCATTAGATATTTAGAGATCATTTTCAAATTTTTAATTTAATAATTTTAATCAGTGTACAACTCTTCTAACTCCACCATATTGCAAAATAAATAATGGCATCAGATGAGTTAGAAATTTTAAACACCTGGATCTTCCTAACTATGCTGATATTTTAAAATTTTTATTATACCGATGTCTTAAAAGTTCATTTTAATTCATATTTATCATTCTACTTTTTTAAAAATTGTCTATTCATTTATCTATCCGTTTACTTACTTATTTCTATATTTATCAATTAATTAATTATTTATTCATCAATTTACCTATTAATAATTTTATACATTTGTCTAACTATCTCTCTTCTGCCCATCTATCTATACATATCTATATATTTATCCACCTGTCTATCCATTTATATATAGTCCATCTATTAATTCATTCAACTACATTCCTATCAATCTATCTTCCAATTTCTGTCTATATTTATATGTCAGTCTATATATCTATCTAACTATATATTTTATCTATTTATCTGTCTGTAAATCTATCTATCTAGATATTTATTTTCTATCGATTTTTTTTTTCAGAATTGTATAATCAAATTATGTTTATTATAGACATAAGCATATAGTAAAAACAATTTTTATAACAAAAAATATATATTTCTGTCTACCTTTCGAACTATCTATTCATCTGTGTATTCATCTACTTATTTATTTATTTGTCAATCAATCTATTCATCTATCCATCCGACTATTTATCTATCTATATTTATCTATTCATCTATTTATCCATTTATATAGCTATTTGTCTATTTATTTATTTATCTTCTGTCTATCTATTTAAATATTTGTCTATGTATATATCCGTTTATCTATTTTTCTAATAGTCTGTCTTCTGTCTGACTTTCTACATATTTTTATCGGTCTGTCTGCCTACCCTATCTATTTATTATTTAAAAATTTTCAAAACAAATTATTATATATATTATACATACATATAGAAAGTAGTAAAATGTAATTTTTATAGCAAAAAAAAAACTTTATTTTGAAAGTTTTTAAAGCTTGAAGCAAATATGGTGGGAGGATTACTTCAGTTGACTCTAGCCTGTAGTTAGTTGACAATATAACCTTTAATTTTCAGCAGGCTGCATAACACTACAGCCTTGACTATGCCAAATATTTCCTGGGCCAAGTTTTGGTCTGTCATTAGATTTTGACAAGATCCTATTAAAACAACTTTTTTCTTCAAAATGTAGTAGAGTCAAAACATGTAATTTTACCTTATTCTTTGACTTCTAAGATAAAACTGTGAATCTGTTAAATGACAAACACAGACTACTTCCAGTTCAATTATAAATTGTGATTTTAAAATTATCTATTTATTTTGATTTTATATTTCCCATAATATCATTGTATCTAAAGATATCAATCAATGTTATGATTATGCGAGAAAACATTTAAGTTACATTATGAAATAGCAATCTTTTAAATTTAACACACACGCACACACACACACATATATATATATACATTTTCAGATGGCATGTTTATACATATCTGGCTTTACTGGTTGGCAAATAAATATCTAACTATGGTTAGTAAAAGATAAAAAACTGTTAAATTCTTTACCACCTAAGCAGTGGACTTATCAGGTGAGTAATATATTGTTTTTATACTGATTTTCTTTGGAAGGATGTTGAACAGGTATTCATTTTGTAATGGTCTATTTAAAAATATTTTTACCCAAAGATAGTTAATTATCTTAAACATTTAAATTTAATTACTTTTAAAGATCTGAAAAATTATTAATTATATACGTAATGAAGTTGCAGAAGTACTACATATATATATAATCTGAAATTTTACAATATATTTGAACAAATGAAATCAGAAATATAGTTTATGAAATTATATATATCGAAAAAAAGAGAAATTGCAGTCCAGGTATAGTATATAATCCACAGTTTTCACTTTCTCCCTCCAGGTAGTGCAATGCTTAAGTGGATGAGTAATTGATAAGAATATTATATTAAGCTATAATTACTGGATTTTCAGAAACATTTAATTTCAGAATAATAAAATTATCAATAAGAAATTAAATTGTGATATTCTAACAGTTATATTATCAATGCCAAAGTTATACCATTACACTTTTGGAAAATAAGTATTTTTGTTTTTTCCTTTGTTAAAAATAAAATACTTTAAATTCATTATGGAGATGACCCCCAAAAGAATTTATAAATACAACAAAAACTTTGATATGTAAATGAAGTTAAAAAATATTAAAATGAGATAGATTTTTTTCTCTCTCTCCCACTTTTTTTTTGGAAGAAAAAACAAAAGAAGTGATCTGTCAAATAAAAGGAAAAATATACACAAGAAATGAAAATTTATATTTTAATTTACTTAAAATGATGGAAAAACTCTTTGTACTTAGGCTTGTATGGAAGATGAAGTACTAATTTAAAGTAAATAACTCATTGGTCCTCACATAGTGCAATGCCCAATCTATTTTCCTTATCACCTAATTGAAAAACTGCTACTGGTAAATGAAACTCTGCAAATGGATTGCCAGAAAAGAAATAAGGATACTAATGCATTGTGTATTGCTCTCAATGTTTTTCTTAATGATACTGAAAAAAAAATTAAGGGATAAAAAAAGACTTTTAAGACAGCAATAAGATATTCTAAAGCCAAAATCTTTAATACTTTGATATTGTTTTTTTTTATTTGTGAATTCGGGACAAATAAATGAAAAGAATATTGAACTTTTAAAAAAACTAAAGAAATAAAAATATTTTGGAACTTATCACTATGACATTTGTTTTTTTATTCATGATGGAACTATAAGAATATATTTAAACTTGAATTATTTTTAGCATGAACTGTATTGTAATTTTTAATAATAGAGTAAATGAAACTATTTCCAGAAAAACTATCTAGCAATAAACAATAATAATTCCTTTTTTTATGTGAGAAGTTATCACATAAAGTTATAAAGAGATAAAACATTTGAACTTTTATTATAATTTCTGACTTGAAAAGCATTCAAAAAAGAAAATCTCCCAGTGAAGATTCTAGTGATTTATTTTATTCTCTAATTATTGCTTTATTTTATTTTGTCATTAATAAATTGTTTCGCCTCTTACGAGGCATCTCGTCGACTATATTCTGCTAGTTTTAATGGTAGAATATTCTTTGCAGTTATTGATTAGGTTTTAAGTCTGTAAGAGGTGCCCTCTTCCGATTTTTTCAAAAAAAAAAATTAATGAATTCGTTGGCGCCAATCTGCGAAGACATTCTGATTGGCTGGAAAGAACAAAGAAACCCCTGACAAAGAAAATAAAGAAAAATGCTGAGATTTTCATTTGAATGTAATTTAAAGTATTAAAAAAATATAAAATGAGAAATTAAAATAGTTTTTTAAAAAATATCTAAAAAAATTTTTGAAAAATATTGAAGATTTTAGTAAAAATATTTAAGATTACAAAAAGAAATCTTTCCAAGAAATGAAAAAATTGCCCACCCCTTTTTGTTTGACATTCTTATTTTCCAAATTGAATATATTTTATAATAAACAAAAGCAATTTATTTTTGAAAAAACTTCTCTCTCTCATAACCTGAAAAATTAGTATAACTTTTTAAAACGTAAGTGAATTTAATTTAGAAATTTTAACAATAAATTTTCTTCTTTTTGGTTTTGGGCAGAAAAAAATGATTTTTACTCATACAACCAAAAATAAGCATTATAGGGTTAATAAATTGTTTCCTTATTTATAAACTTATTATTTCATGTATTCACTAAAGCAAGTCTAGAATAAAGTATTTTGCTATATCATAAAACACATTAATTATAATGAGTTGGCATACTGCTATAATACTTTTATTTATTACATGACACTTGCAATAAAATATATGCAATTAATGCCACATACACATAACCCACAGAAGAAAACTCCACATAGCTCTGAGAACATACTCTCTAATGTGCAACATCCAGACTGCATGATAGCTAAAGCAAATGAATATTTATATAAAGATTGAGCTTTAATACATTTGGCTGCTTCTGCTTCTATTGACCAGAGTTACCATTAGAGTATGATCAGTGCAAAGATGACTGGTTTTCTTTCAGTTGCACAGAATGCAATTTATGAATCAATGCATGTTATATAGTGAAATAGTTTAACTATAGATCATAAAACATTTTAGGTGTTACTGATTCTGGATTATGATTTATAGTCTGAAATATGATAATTCACATAGCATCTTCAGAGATTTCTATTAATGTTCTCACTGCCATCACATCATTTAAAATCATTTTTGCAACTCATGGTTTTACTACTATTTACAGTGTAAATTATTTTATGTATAAAGTAGCAGTATTTTCCAATTTAAAACAAAATTTAATGATAGCCCTTTATTTATCATGACTTTAAGGTATGAACTACACTATCACATTACATGCCATAATGCATGACTAGATATTTTAACAACCTAGTTTTTGTAGTAAATAGATAAACTATGCCACCATATAAGACATGCATTGATTTAAAAGATGACATTTGAGGAATCTTGGATAAAGAAAGAACTACTGGGATGCACTATTTACCTTAAATGTATCTACTTTTACAAATGTAATTATAAAAGAATAACACTTTTGCTGATGATTAACTAAATCACTACCTTTTAATCAAAAGAATGTGTCATTTATTCTGCAATTGATTACAGTTGATAATGATATGAAAATATAGCAGTGCCATAAGATTTTGCACTGCTGTACAAGTTAATAATTATTAAATAATTTAATTATATATAATCAAAGAAATCAAACATCATGTTTATGAAATTATTTATTTTAAAATATTACTAAAATTATAAACATATTTATTTTCTAATGAAAAACAAATACTTATTATTTTCCCGTTCAATATATATATATATATATATATATATATATTAAAAGGATGTTGCCTTGACAACAGTTTGAAATTGTTGATTGTTATCTATATTGAGATTGTTTAAGTGTTGAATGGTTTCTAATGGTTATATATATATATATATAACAAAGTGATGTAATAAATAGCCAATGCATTATACATGCTTCATGCATACTGAAAAAGTTATGGATATCTTTTTTTTTTCTTCTTAGGACTATATATTAGAGAAAGGACAATTCAGGGTGGGTTAAGGTAAAACAATTTTTCTATTTCAGTATTTAAAAATAGTACAAGAATTCATTTATTGTGCTATATTTTTTTATAAAAAATAAATTGATTGTCATATCATAATAGACCCTGCAACATTTTTCTGGTGAAGCAGCTATATTGAATCTTTTAAATATTATGTTAAGCCATAAATTTTATAATAACTTTAAATTTGTATTATTCAAAAATGACATAATATATATTATTTGAAACATAAAGCACCAAAGAATGTAATTAAGCTGAAAAAAATATAGTCATTGATATTCAAAGTAATAAAAAAATAATAAAATATTAATATTTCTAATAATTATTTTTATATTATTTCATAAATTCTAAATTTTCATGCATAAATTTTAAAACTATACTTTGTTAGTAAATTATTTGTATTCATCATTAAATTTTCAATAAATTGATATTGTAACGTTTTCCATTTTGCTAGGCCACTATACGCCTCAAATTTATATTTGAGCATGAGTTGATCAAGCTGTATCAAAAGAAAAAAGAAAGTTGTATTTCTTTTCCTAAAAAACACAGCTATATTTCCTGATCAAACTTTGCCTATTGATGGTTGAGAATTATGCTATTGATGAGATCAGCTTTTAATTTATTTGATAGGCGCCAGGTCTTTTTATTCTAAAAAGACCGCTGATATCTGTTGCCAGCATGTCTCACAAATAAATAAAAAAAATATTTTTAAAATTATTGGTCTTAGATTTTAAGAATCGGCAATTTTACGGTAAACTAGAATTATCTTTTTTTTGAGATTATTATTGCTGGGATTATTCAAACATATTGGCAAGGTAAATTACTTTTAAATCTTATTAAACTAATAATAACTTTAATACTAAAAAGAATAATAACCATTATTAATAACGCACAATGAAAAAGGTTGATAAAAGTATAATCTCTTTTATTCTAACAAACTAAAATATTTATAAGTTAAATTACGAATTAACTAAACTGGAAAGTACACACATGCTAATCCAGATAATGAATCGATTAACAAAAACAGTTAGATTAAATAATGAACGCAATTTAATAATGTTCCAAGATCTTGTATAAAATTCTTTATAAGAAAGTCCCTTGAATACGAAAAGTCTATATCAGGATGGTAGTCTAAGCTTAGATAAATAATTGTTTGCAAACTTTTAAGTCACTATCCGGAAAATTTACTCTTAACTTACCGGTAAGTTCATGTAGGTTTATGGGATCCCAGATCATGAGAATTTCCATTGGTCTCTCCTGCCGGCGTCGTCCATTATTGTTCCGTTCTATAGCTGGAGAAAAGGCACGGTTGTAGTGACCCTTTTATTGCAAAAAGCAGTCTTCACAAGTCCCATTTCCATGCTTGTGTGACAGCTTGGTACAGCAAGGGGCATACCTGTGTAGAAGTATATTTCTTGCCACAGGTTATGCTCGTGGAAACCTCCAACTTTCAGAGACGTAACTAGAAGTTAAAGAGAAGACCTAGATTGAAGTTGTCATCTCCTTTTTATATCGCGCTCCATTTTTGGAACTTCTGCGCACTCTTTTGTCTTTTTATCAGCGTATAAGATAATAATCTTATACACTCTCTCTTAAATTTAAGTTACAAAGTTCTCTTTTTTTTTTTAGCATTATTCTTCCATCTTTAATTAGCTAAAATATTTTTCTTTTAGCTTATACTTTTGGAATTCTTTTAATTTATCTGGATTAGTAATCTGTATGTCATTTATTCTTTCCAATTAGATAAAAAAAAATAAGAATGACAATTTTAACCTTCATTGCACGTTTTAACAAAAATTATACTAATCAAAAAAAAATCTAAATTTACTTTTTTAGCTTTTACCAAATGCCAATATATTTGTAACGTATATAAATAAACGTTACAATATATAATAACACTTACCTAAGGTTATCCATCATTTGAACACTTTGTAAAATAAAGATATCAGTACTTTTCATTTTTCCTAGTAGCCCTTCAAAATGTTTTTCCATACAGGGGTTTGCAATGAATATGTTATCCCTAATAACAAGTAGTTAATATTAATCAATAATTAGTATAATTTCAATAAAGTTTGTAATTTATTAAAAATTACTACTAAAATAGTCACTATACACAAAATAAAATAATAAAACAAAATAAAAAATGAATGAAATACTAAATTCATAGAGTTAAACTTGAGGTATATAGGTTAATGGCTTAGAGTCAGTGCAATGTAGTATTATTTATTCTACCTGTCAGCATGTGGCAAACACTTCATATTGTTAGACAGAATTTACCTAAATTATAAAATCAAGTGATTATTGCAAAATGATAGCTTACAATTAAAATTGGAAAGGAATAAAAATCCTTATGCTGCTCTTCCACAAAATAGTAATCAGAAAATAATAATAATTCTTTACAACAGTTATATAATCAAATAATAATTTTATACATAGAAGTTTTTTTCAGCACCTGCTTTGGTGCTCTTTTCAAATGTTACTAATCTATTTAACATTAATAAATCACCTGACATAAAATCATCCAGTGTCCAATAATGGAATTAAAACAAACAATAATAATAAAAATAATTAAAACAAATCAAAACCCTCATATATAAATTGAATAATTCCAAAACAATTGACTACATCATAACAATATGTTAAACAATATTACATGCATTTTTTATACAATTATATATATCATCTTATATAATTTTCCATTCATTTTTAATCAACCAAATTATTAACCAAATTTGTAGAAGTCTTATAAATATTCATACAATTAATCAAATTATTTCAAATAATAATTTTATATATAAGACTTCTACAAATTTGGTTAATAATTGGTTGATTAAAAATGAATGGAAAATTATATAAGATGATATATATAATTGTATAAAAAATGCATGTAATATTGTTTAACATATTATTATGATATAATCAATTGTTTTGTAATTATTCAATTTATATATGAGGGTTTTGATTTGTTTTAATTATTTATATTATTATTGTTTGTTTTAATTCCATTATTGTACACTGGGTGGTTTTATGTCGGGTGATGTGTTAATGTTAAATAGATTAGTAACGTTTGAAAAGGGCACCAAAGCAGGTGCTGAAAAAACTTTTTATGTATAAAATTATTATTTGATTATATAGCTGTTGTAAAGAATTATTATTATTATTATTTTACAATTAAAATAATACTACAACCAGATGCAAATTTTACTTACTGATTAGAGCTACTGATGAGCTTCTACATGGGGAGATATTGGCTGAACTGGCATGCTAGTTGACAGTCCTGCATGTGTTGTGATGTTTGAGATGGGTCAACTATCACACTTTTACTGTGATAATTAGCTTGAGCACCCAGACATAGGCTAGTATCTGAAGTTGTATCTTTGCCTATTTACAACTCCATATTGGACACATCCATTATGGGTATCTGGACATATCCACCATTTGAATCCTTTGCTCTGTAGGTTTTGAGGGCTCATATTGCTTCATGCTACTATGACCATTAAATTTAGTAATAGCTTCATGAACAGCCACCTCTCTTTGCATTTGATATGCAGCTTTGAAATTTACATTGCAGTAGTTTATAATTGGCCTAAGTTTATATACTCTGTCAAAATCTTTACTTTTAGCATTTGGTGTATTTTTATTATTATTAAAATGCAGACAAGACATTACAGAAACAAATCTAAATTGGGTCATAATATTTTCAAAATATCTTTATATTTGTCTTATATTGGAACTCCAGATATCATTTAATTCATATACTGGACATCTGGAGTAGACTACCATGCAAAAAAATGCAGACAATTTACGATATAAATTTACACAATCACAAGCCACTTTTTGATCAGCATATATAATAATAATATTTTTTTCATATATATTTTTCATCAAATATAAATTCAAATAATAATTATAAAAAATATAAAATTAAATACATACTAGTGGAAAGATTGACCCTATAGTGTTCACTGTAACACAAACTGGGAAGATCAGGAAAATCTTGCATTTTTTCCAATGTAAATTTCTGGTAAATACAATTCTGGTAAAAATGAAAAAACTGAAAGACAAAAAAATTTGGTAAAACTGACTGTTAGCGGCCACAACACATTTTGCCCTCTATTTTTAAAAAAACTGAACTATATTTTTTTCATATTAAGTGTATCTAACTATAAACAAACTATATCTAACTATAAATGTTTTTACGTAAAGGTTAATATAATAACGTGAAAGCTAAACACCTTCAAACAGATACGCTTTAAACATGCTTGCATGACAGCCAATCAGATGGAATAATGACATCACATGGGACTCTCAATTCTCAAACACAAGCCAGAACTATCAGAAAAAGATGGGACCCATCTTAATCTATGCCTCAATTTTATTTAAATAAGCCAGACTCAAGCATTTTGAACTAAGAGTGTGAAGCTTAAATACCTTCACATTTAATCCACTAAATATTATATATAAATTAACAACGCGAAATCATTCGATCTACAACGAAGCAATATTTTAAATCTAATGAAATGATATTAATAAATGTAAATATATCAAATTTAAGTGCAAACAGATAATATTATAATGTAAATATATCTGATTGGCTGTCACGTAAGCATGTTTAAAGCGTATCTGTTTGAAGATGTTTAGCTTTCACGTTATTATAATATTATCTGTTTGCACTTAAATTTGATATATTTACATTTATTAATATCATTTCATTAGATTTAAAATATTGTTTCATTGTAGATCGAATGATTTCGTGTTGTTAATTTATATATAATATTTAGTGGATTAAATGTGAAGGTATTTAAGCTTCACACTCTTAGTTCAAAATGCTTGAGTCTGGCTTATTTAAATAAAATTGAGGCATAGATTAAGATGGGTCCCATCTTTTTCTGATAGTTCTGGCTTGTGTTTCATAATTGAGAGTCCCATGTGATGTCATTATTCCATCTGATTGGCTGTCACGTAAGCATGTTTAAAGCGTATCTGTTTGAAGGTGTTTAGCTTTCACGTTATTATAAAATTAACTGTTTGCACTTAAATTTGATATATTTATAAAGGTTAATAATAAAAAAATAAACTTACATATTTATACGTAGTTTTGAGCTATGCACATAATGAAATTCACAAAAATGGTGTCATGTTCATGCAAAAAATACATTTATAGTTAGATATACTTTACAATTACATAGTAAAAATAACATAGTTTGAGCCACGGATAGTGGAGATCAATGAATCATACTTCTTTCATCCATCCTACCTGCAAGAATTTGCATTTAGGGGTATGCACGAACATGACACCATTTTCATGAATTTTCTCATGTGCATAGCTCAACACTACACATAAAAATGTAAGTTGTTATTTATTATTATTAACCTTTATGTAAAAACATTTATAGTTAGATATAGTTTATTTATAGTTAGATAGATTTAGTATAGTTAGACACACTTAGTACAAAAAAATATATAGTTCAGTTTTTTAAAAATAGAGGGCGAAATGTTGTGGCCGCTAACAGTCAGTTTTACCAAAAATTTAATTTAGTTGATCACAAAAATTATAAAAATTTTAATTTTTATCAAAAAAAATAAAAGTTACAGTTTCTGAAACTAGGAAAAAAGATGGATCCGAAGATGTAAAATGTGCATGTGCATATTGCATAATTTTCCTGCAATTTTAAACTGAAATTGAATATTGAAAATTTGAAAATTCAAAATCACATTGTGCAATGGAAATGACAAACAGGTTGTTTAATTAACCATGAACATTTTAATAAATTTTTACATTAATTTAATAAAACAAATCAATATAAGGAATACATTTTTTTTATAAATGGATATCAATTGAAAAATAATGGTAAATGCAAACAATTTTTTCCTTTTTTAAAAAAAGTAATAATACATATTTAATTTAAAATTATCTGATTTTTTTTTAAAGAAATGATAATTTTATTGGATGTCTGAAGGAATATGAATTATTACAAATTATTTAAAAATAATTGTGATCCATTAAAATTGAAGAGGTTGTGTTAAAAAGAAGACTTAATAGGAAGTTTGCTTTCAATTGTTTGAGCAATTATGCATAGAAAGTTTAATGCCGTGTAGTATGTGATCCTCAATTTTTTTCAAAGTTAAAAAAAAAAAAAATTTAAATTTGTGTACACAATAAATTTAATTTTTTAGTACAAATAAAATTACAAAAAAAACTATCAATAAGAAATTAAATTATTATATATAGTGAAAATATTTGTTTGTATACTATATTCACTTTTAAAAGAATAATAAATTTACTCATTTTTTATGTACCATGCAATAGAAAATATTCACTCAATTTTAGGAATTAGCAAGAGCAATAGATTTTATTTTATTACATTAATTTTTAATAAATCATCAAAGTCGAAATTAAGCTAACTTAAAAAACATCCAAAATTTTTGAAAATTTGTTCGTCCTAAATGTTTTGCTTATTTTTTTAAATAAAGTAATAATAAAAACATTTTGTTTTTGTAAGTATCACTTATAAATGTAATTAAACCTTTTCTAAATCTACATATTAGAGTGATTTGCATTAAAACTTTACTGAATTCAAAGTATTAAACTGTTGATAAGATTGAGTGTAATTTTGATGGACACTGCATAATAGATATTTGAACATTTGTTAGACTATATGTATGATTATGACCAATAATATATTTGATATAATAGAAACCCTCTTCATAGTATTGATATATTACTTATTAGTAGTATAAATAAACAATACTGAGAATTTAATTGATAAATCATTTTTATGCTTAATTGGGAATTGATATAAGGTTAAAAAATTTAGTATCAACTCAACATTATTTGATATTAAAACAGTAGTAATTTTTTCCATAAGTAGTCCTATGTAGTGCTAGCTCTGTGAATCAATAGTTGCTATAAGATAGTGCATTATAGTTCCTATCCAGTGACTTCCCAACAAATATCCTGATACTAGTTCTAGCTTATGACATTCACAAATGAATAGCATTGAATATTGTTTACTAAAGCTTGCACTAGGTGGTGTGTGAAAGAATATGCTACTGTTTTAACAGCCTATGTAAGCATAAGTAAAGATGATTGTGTGATGTTTTAATGGTTTAACTATTTGATATTCAAAGCACACTATATTAAAAGAAGCATTTATCTCCTCTGTGCTCTAGCACCATTGTATGCTTAAGTTAGAAGATGGCAGTAGAATTTAATGTGTATTCACCAAACTAGTTTCTGCATTTGCCTTTGTCAATGAGGATTTAGCATTGAAAGTTGGAACCATAGTAGGTATGCAAGTAGTAGCCAGCTTTGATTCTTTTTTTTTTTATTATCACACTTTTAGCTAGAAATTAAAAATTCTAATCTTCAATATCTATGTCAATCTGTTATACACATTTACACAAGCAATTGGGATGGATTCAAAACATTGTTTTGTTTTTTTTTGTTTCAAGCTAAAATCTTGAATACAGAGAGGAAAAATGCTCTTTTAGTTAATTACAAGTGTTACATATATTCTAGACTTGAAACAGTTTTTTTAAAAAACTCACACCATTTACCTAAAATATAAATATTTTAAATGAGTTTATATGTAAACATGCCTAAGAAAATAATAAGTTATCAGTATATAATAGTATAAATGTATTATTAGTTCCTAAGACTTCATTAAAGTTATAGCAGTTTTAGTATTGAATCATGGGTTATTGAGTATAAAACCATTAGGTAAAAATTCTAAAGAATTTGTGAGAATTATTTAAATTACATTATGTGCATAGTTTTGTGTTGTAATTATATTATATTCTTTTTTATTTGTGGGAAGCATAGTTTATCTCAAATAGGGAATAACATAGACTAGAGCATCTGTTCTGCTGTGGGATTCTGGGAAATCACCAAAGAATATACATTTCTAATTTATTGATTTCAAATATTATTTCTTTACATACATAAATTACAGAAAAAATTTCAAATTTAACAAATAAGTTTTTTTAAAAAGTCATAGCCATAGTTTATTGTTTGATGTTAATTTTCTTTGGACTAAGTAAAATTCTCACATTTATCACAAAGTTAAAATTAATAAATGTGTATTATTTTATATTTAGAAAGAGAATATTTTAAAGTCTAGTTAAAATGCAGTTCATATACGTTTATTTAAATTAGATTAAATTTCTAGTAAACTATCTTCTATAAATAATCTTTCTTTCTTTTTTTTTTTTTTTACTTTCCATGTTAATTGAAATCTTTGTATCTCACCATGTTTACTTCTGAAACTTTTTCCTCCTAGTATTTCTATGTTTTTCATACTTTTTTTTTGAAAGTTACATAATTTAGATTGTAATGTATAAGGGATTCGAACTCAAACGTTCACACGACCCTCAACTCTCTATGCGATCTCATGTAAGCCTGTGTACAGTGTATTAAATAATTTAGATTGTTAAATATTTTTTTATATGTTAAATGCATTAACCGGGAAGCGAACCCGGGCCAGCTGCTTGGAAGGCAGCTATGCTAACTACTAGGTCACCAACGCTTGACTAGATTGTTAAATTTTTGATATTATTTTTTTTTATATTTGCACATATGTAATTAATTATAAATGCGGCCTAAAATGATAATGGAATAAAATGTAATTATTGATACACATTACAAATATTCATATTATATGTGAAGTTAGACTGACAATTGAATAGTTTACTAAAAGAAAAATTATAGTACTACTTATAAATAAATATATGTATTGAGACAATAGCAGTCTCCTAAGATATTAAGAGTAGATTATAAAGTACTTTAGATAGAATTAACTGTAAAAAACCTGCGAATCAGTACTGTGAGATTATAAATGACAAAAGTTTAAAATAAAAACAAAACACGAATACAATAAGTATAAGAAGAAAAAAAATTATACTTGACCTAAGCAGCCGTATAATATATATATATATATTAAGGAAAAGAGAAAATAGTTATCAGAAAAGAAAAACGAATATAAATACAGAAATGATTATAAGTAAGCATTTATTAAACTAGAGATTGTTTCTAATCCAGATATAAATTTTAAACCTCAATGAAAAATTATTATATCTGCTTTTTTAATTAAACACACACATGTGACACTGCCATATATTTTTTTAAAATCATATTAATAAAGATTCAATAAAAAACAAATGACCTCTAAGATGCATTTCACAATGAACCAGCACTCATTAGTTGGCCCAAGTCACCATCTATTATATATTTTATTACAAGTACACTATTTATACAATAATAAATTGTTACAGTTTAGATTAGAAATGTCAAACTTACTCCATCCTCAACTTTGACACTAATGTACCATTACTATTCATTTTATTGAAAACATTATTAGACCACCATTAATGAAAATAATTTTTATTTTATTTAATACCTACGATGAACTTAAAGTATTTTTATGTGTATAATATTATTATGGATTGATAACAAATCTCTATTTGAGTAAGTCCATCAACATGAAAAGTCATTTATGAAGGTATGAATATTCAGTCAAAGTAATAATACAAGTGCCTGTCATCCGTTGGAACAAATCGTGTTCTATAAATACAAGAAACTGGTTGAATATAACAAACCTGAGATAGTTTCCAAAAACTGATATTGAATTTATAATGAATTAGATTGGAAAGTTTGGAACAAAAGATAAACATAAAAACTTACTTTTTCCAGTTACAATTTTCAAGATATTTAATAAATTACAGTGTAATGAAGTAATTGTTTAATGTGTTCACAAAATGTAAAATATAATAGATAAGAATTATATCAGTTATAATGATAAAATCCTAAAATATTTTATTTTGCAAAAAATGTTTTTATTCCTTTTCATTAATAAAGTATTTATTCCACCATAAAGTAATTTTCTAATGATGCTTTTTCAATATTACCTTTATAAATAAATAAATATATATATATTCTAAATCATTAAGGGGGATTTTAAAAATTTATGTTAAATAATTACTATTTAATATTTATTATAAATATATTTTTTCTTGATGGAGGTCTAAAAAGATAAAGAATAGGCTTTATGAAATTAGCAATATTTCTCATTTATTTCTCAGAGACCGCTGTAAACTATTGGTTGGCTTCTATATTAATAATATTTTAAATGCTATTATTATCATTTATGGGTTTAAACATTTTTGTATTTGTTATTAAAAACAATGAAATTTTATGTTTATATGTAATGTTTAGGAAACAATAGTATATAGTGATATTTGTAGAAGTGAAATTCTTCATACAGTGGCACCACTCAGTGCAAGCCAGAGTAATCAATGGATGCAGAAAAGTTTGTGCTAAAAATCCCTAGAACCTACTCATCCAATAACCCCAGACAAGTTTCTAGCTTGTGGCTTTCATCAGTGCGTGGCACTACTGTATGGAGAGTTTTGCCTCTGTGTAAAGAGTTTGTGTAAGCATATAGAATGGTGATCATGTGATTTGTAGTTGTGATAATAATCTGATTTTGATGTTTTCACTATTTTGTTTTGTTTATTTGATCAAAAGATGTATGCTTAACCTTCTTGAAGATGGTCTGCCTATAAAAAATTGAAGCATGGGAATTTTGGAATAAAAATCTACATAAAACATAAAATTTTAATGTTTTTAATAAACTACGCTAGAAACTTCGTTTACGATATGAAAAACTTTTAATGAAAAGGTAAAATGATGTTAGTCGGAAATGAATAAATTGATGACACTGGATAATTTTTAACGGACTAATTGAGAACGTTAATTATTGTTTGATGAAAATCGTATCAGGTGAACAGTGAGTGCCTTTAAAGTAGCTATATACAATTATATCAAATGATAACCCAAATAGTGGGTCGTGAAAATAATGATGCTGATGATAATTTGAAAAGTGGGCATATTCTATATATATACAGAGAGAAATTTATTATATTAAAAGTAAAAAGTATGCATATTGTATGTAAATTTATAAAGATGTTTATATACAACTAATAATATGTTGATGCGTAATACATAAAGATGTATCCAAATCGCTTCTTTACACAAAGTGAATTTATATAGCCACTGCAAAACTCACCTTTAAGTATATGTTTTTTATAATTCTCTTTATTTTTTCTTTCAGGGGTGTTCCTGTTACGCATAAGTTTATTATTTATATTAAGACAATTAAATTCACAGTATTTTTGTTTTTAAAAAATCGTTTAGCTAAATAAAATAGTGTGAAAAAAAAACATTGGGGTGGGGGAGAACAATACTAAATTATTTTTGTTTTCGCAAAAGATTTTTTCTCTCTCTGTTCCAGCATATTAAATTATGAAAAATTATCAGCTGGTAACCATTTGTATTACATACATAGACTTCATTGTCATTTTTATATTTTCCAAACGGCCGCCGTAAATCAATGCGATCTGCCAAACTTACTATAAAACATTTTTTCACAATTTCTTTTTTAGTCAATCACAATTGTTCATTCATGCAAGATGACAGTAGAAATAAATTTTTAAATATATATCTGTATTTTATAATATAAAAAAGTCTAATTAATTTGTCTTCTAAGTAATTATTTATTATAATAAGTATACTGAATTAAATAAATTTTAATAACAAATTTTATTGTTAAATTGTCAAGCGTTGGTGGTCGAGATGTCAGTACAGCAGCCTTACAAGCAGTTGTCCCGGGTTAGCGGGTTCGCTTCCCGGCCGATGCTATGACACATGAAAAAAAAAAAAAAATTTAATTGTTAAATTGAAGTAAGTCAAACTTAAAAAATGATTAATATAAATGTTGACTTGATCGTGGCGTATGATATAAAATAGATAACTAAAATTATTCGGTGACCCAGTGAGAATGTTCTTATATGAATAAGTATAGACTTCTCGGACTAATTTGTGGCAGTGAGAGAGTGGGGTTTCATGGTCCTGCTTTACCGCTTCCGGTACCTGAACTTCTTACGAACTCCCGATCAATAGACTATTAAATGATCATTATTTATAACTGTAAAAAGTAAAAAATATTATTTGCACAAAATTTTTAAACAATTATTACTAACATTATATTTTACATGATAAAAATTGTGATACATTTTTAAATTAAAAAAAAAAAAAGAAGCTAGATAAAATATAATAAAAGTTATATTTTGATTTACAAATGTCAAACTTACTCCACCCACAACTTTGACACGATCCACTCTAGACAAATACATTAATGACTATCACTAATCATTTAAGAACATAGAGATTATCTCTAGTCCAGATATTAATTTTAAACCTGCTAAAGATTAATATATCTGTTTTTTAAACACTCATGGAATAATTCAATTTTATTTTTATTTTTCCATGTGTAATATCTCTTTTTTTTTCATGTGTCAGAGCATCGGTCGGAAAGCGAACCCGCTAACCCGGGACAACTGCTTGTAAGGCGGCTGTACTGGCCTCTCGACCACCAACGCTTGACTGTAATATCTCTTATAGATCTACTTAATAACCTCAACATCACTGCCTTTCTCTAAACCTACAATAAATACATTTTAAAAATGTCTTTATTTGTAAGTTTCAAGAGTTTGTGGTGGTGTGAAGGTTGTTAAGTATATCTCTAATAAAACTTAGAAAACACTCCCCAACTTTATGCACAATAATAGTCTTATCAGTGACTGTAATACTCTGTATTCTCAGACATCTCAATCTATCTTCTATCTGAAAACACATAGGGAAATAAACTTTTATATATTTTAAAATCTGTGTAAGAGAGATACTTAAAAAAAAAAAATTTATTTTTAATAAACCAAGTATAACGATACATATATAAAAATATTTTACTTTATTAACCTTTCTAGTTTATTGTTTATAATATTTTTAATCAATTCCCAATTTATTTTACTCAACATAACTTCTACACTAAGTATATTTTAACTGTTCGGATTTTTAACAGAATGCTTCAATCTTTATTTGAAAGATTTAAGAAATGTTTTATTTATTTAATTATTTGACACTTAATATATATATATGAATCAGTATAAAATACCGAAATAAAAAACAAGTGATATACTATCTGAAATACAGGCATTCTTCATATACTTGGAGCTTAAGTATATATATATATATATGGGAGATGATCATCTGGACTAACTGATAAATGATGATTTAGCATGAATTATGTATATTGGTGATTATTTATCTTGTCTACATGTGTGTCATCATGTGTATCAGTGGTATGAGATAGTGTGGATAGTTGAAGGGTGCTTAAAAGTCTATGTTCAAATTCACCATATTTACAATAGCAATATAAATATACACACGATGAAAAACTTTATTCTTCATTTATCTTTTACTAAATGTTAACTAAACCCTCATGCTGTCATAAAATGCTTTCTGGTATATGTCATATGATTTTAAATGCAACTTTACAGTTTAAAAAGTGAAAGATGCATAAACACCTAACTGAAGTTTCTAAACATATAATTACTGACCTTATGTCAGATATTCTATATAAGCATGCTAGTTTGAGTTCAAAATTTGGGATTTTTTTTTAAAATTTCAGACTATAATGAATGAAAGAGTGGTGGCCTCTAGATACATTAGAATTTAGTTCTAATTTTGAATACTACATTTTATATGACAAAAATAAAAGCCAATCTGGAAATATAATAGCATTATGAGCTCATTGATTACTCAAGCTTACAATAGATGGCTCTGAAGTAAAAGGAAAATTGCTCTTGAATTAATACATTTTTATATTATTCATATCTAACTTAAATTATTTGATTTATTAGTTATCATATACTTTTATATATAATGGAAATCATTAAGTCAGAATTTATGCAATTAAAATGCATTCACCCCTAAAATTTGATCTGATTTAAAAAGTTTTTCAGAATCAAACAAATTTATAAAATTTCACCATATCTTTGTTAGATATTATTCAAAACTTCATAATAGTATATGTAATTGCATGTTCAGATTGTGATGATGACATTTTGGCATTTTGAACTATTACCATTATATAAAATTAAATATTGAATGTATGTAGAAAAAATTTAAACTTTCTTTAAAGTTTCGAAATACATCCATGAGTCAGTAGTAGAACACAGATTAGTATGTAACACAATGTTTCAAATGGTATTAGTCTCCTCCCTTCTTCAAGTGTTGATGGTTTGGCCAGTAATAGTACTAGCATGGGAAATGAACTGGACCTTTAGATTCATAAATATTAATTTAGGATAACATTGAGCTATTTTTTCAGAGGAAACAGCCCAGTAGATAATGAGGATCCTCCTGATTTTTCTATGTTTTTCTTAAGAGCAAGGTTGGTCAGTGGCTTTCAGATATTATGTATTATCATAGTGGGTTGACTTATGAGGTTACCTGCCATTGTCATGTGAGCTGCTGCTTTTGAATTTTGTTTTTTGTACTTTTTTTCTCTCTATTCAATATTTTTTCAACTGGATATATATATATTCATTGGTATGGTACATATATAATCTGCTATTTTTAAATATGTCTATTTTCTTTTTTTTACTTATCAGTTTATGCTCTTTCAATTGCTTATCAATGGGATGACTGGTCTCACCAATAGATATTCTCCTATACCTGGCTATTGCCTTTGACAGAATAACTCATTTGGCTAGAGCATTACCTTAAATTCACTCTTTATGAACCTAAAGGTCCAGTTCAATTCCCATGCTAGTGCTACCATCTGTCAGGCCAGCAACACTGGAAGAAGAGAAGCCACTCAAAACATTTTGTTATATACTACTGTATGTGCGATTACTAGCAGTTGAATATATTTGGAAAGCTTAAATAGAGTTTAAAAATTTTTTTAAAGACATTCAATATTTAATATTAGATGATAGAAATAGTCCGATACATAATTGTAACACAATAGTATACTTTATATATATACAAAGTCATTAAAGAATTAATTACAAAAAAATATTCTATGTTCTTTTGCTATGCATATTATATCTAAATTAATAATAATACGGAGTGGTGGAAATAATAAACTGAAAAATTAAAATAGGTTTTATTTAAAAAGAATTTAGAAGAAAAAAATATAAAAATTTAAAATTAAAAATTTATATATAAATAACTTTAAAAAATTATATTTTTTGTTAATAAAGGTTTTACTTCAAATAAAAGATAATAAACATATAAACTAGTGCTTTTATTTATTTTTATAAACAAACTTATACGTCTATTAACATTACAGTAGTGTTTACATTTTCATGCTCTCTTAAGTATGCCGATTAGAATCTAAAAAGTATAGACATTTTTAAATAAATATCAAGAATATCAAAAAGTTATTCATTCCAATTAATGATATTCATATGCATTAAGTGCTTCATAAGTGTTGGAAAATAAAATAAATAAACCCAATAGAGTAAATTTTTTAAAAGTAAAAAAAAAAAAGGGGGGGGGGGTAAGGCTTAATTGCATGAGAGATCGTAAGAAGTCCGAGCACCAAAATCGATCGTGGTATCCTGATATCTTCGGATCACGACGCAGGACACTCTATCAACTACACCAGGCGGTATAAGTATTAGACATTGGTGTAAAGTAAATAAAATAGTATAAAATTTATATTTGTCAAAAAAAACAAAAAACACTGCTTCAGAAGAAGGCCTGTTGACGACCTAATAAGGTAAATCTTTTTTATATATAAAATTAAAACGGCTGTAAAAAACAAGAGCAAAAATAAATGGGGCAAAAAAAATCGGAATTGTTGGTGCATAATTCAGAACAAAGTATGGTAAAATTGAAAGTAGTTGACAATTTATGAAATAATTAGTCCCATAACAAACTGTAAATTCTAATAATGCAAAAGAGAATATGTGGAAACAATATCTTTACAAGCTATAAGAGATGTATTAAAGTATTTACAATGCAATCATTATTACTGGATTAATAAAATATATAACTAGGGTAATGAAACATATAGGATCCAGTTTGATCCATAAATGACGTTTCTTTTGCACAATGATCAGGTCAACTACAAAAATCCTATAAAGCATATTTTATTATAATTGAGATCTCACAGTATTTTTTCCCTATCCTTTTCAAAAATCATATATAAGAATAATACAAAGCTATATAGAAATAATCTACTAGCAATAAAATTTTGCAAAATGTTAATCATAAAGATTTTATATCTTAAAGCTTAAAAAATCAATAGAGCAATAATTAGTCTACTTAGTTAAAGAAGGTGATCTAAAAATTTGTCATAGTTAAGGTCAAGATTTTAATAAGAAATATCTGTTTATCTGAAAGTTTGTGATGATGGCATGTCAGTATTAATTATATGTTGGATATATATGTTGGACTATTTCAATTATCTAATATTAAATATTGAAGGTTTTTAGCAAAAATTCAAACTTTATTACTTATTAAACACATTCAACTTTAATAGTAGTACAAGTATTAGTATATATCACAATAATTTTAGTGATATTATTCTTGTTTCTTCTTTGGATATTGCTCGCCTGACCAATAATAACACTATTATTGGAATTGAACTTGGATCTTTAGATTCATTAATATTAGTTACAGTATTACTTTAAAATTTAGTATTTATAAATCTAAAGAATTCCTATGCTAGTACTGTCACTGGTCAAACCAACAACATCTGAAAAAGAGAGAAGAATAATACCACTCAAAATGTGTTACGTACTAACCTGTATTTTATTACTGACAGTTGAATATATTTGGAAAGTTTAAATAAAACTTTAATGTTTTCTAAAGGCTTTAGTATTTAATAATAGTTGATGAAAATAGTCCAACATATAATAATTGTAACTGTCTATGGTTTATAGTTTAGAGTATTGATGATTATAGTGTGGTTTAAAAGTAGATTGAAATTGTAGATGTTTGCATCTGAGAAACTAACAAATGAATATGAAAGACAGAATTAATATCCTTTGGAAATAATAAAAATATCATGATATCATTATATCAAAGTAATTATTGTTTCTTGGGATTGAAAATCTATATCAATTAATTAATCATTTGCAAAGATAACATGCTATTGGTGTCAGAAGAGAAATACATTTTGTGAAAATCAATCTCAGATAAAAAAAAGTGCAATTGATACCTAAGATAAAGTAGAATCCCAAGAAGTATCTTAAAATAATGAAGTTTCCAATGCATATTAAATGGAATTATATGAGATTTATCATGAAACAGAATAATTTGAAGTAGTGGACACTCATAACATTACAATAAACAAATTTACTGCTAAACATTAATTATGAGCAAAATTTGAATGTTGAGGCTTGATAATTGAAGCTTTACAAAACAAAATTACCTACCACAAATATCAATTACTATTAAAAAAAAGTTGTATATTAGAATATGTATATCAAATAAGAGACTAACTCAAAATATCGCTAGGATTAATTCTGTACACATGTATAGCATTTAAATTTTACTCAGGCAAATTATAGTGTAATTTCATTACATTTTTATCTGTTCAGTTATTATTTTTTAATTAATATATTTATATAAAAGATAAAAAAATCAACTAATATGATATCATTATCTTCACATGCAACTCAAATTGCATATATACTTTTTCACTACTAGAATTATTCAAAAAACACAGCATTCTAACAATGCATTCTATGAAATTATTACATTCATTACAAATTTCACACATAACAATAAACCTAATGATTTACCAAACTCTTTCTCATCTTTGAATCACTTCATCACATGGCAAAATTAAGACCCAAACATCATCATATTGAGATTATTATAATGCATCATAATATAATGTCAGTGCATAAACTGTTCTTTATGAGTTTAATTATTATTTTTGTAATTAAATATGTAATTAATGATTGAAAAAAATTCTACACAAAAATTAGTTAAGCCTGGCTGGTATAATTCGAACTTAATATATTTTTGTAACATTAAGTGAAAATAATCAGATGAAAATTATTTATATAAGCAAGATACATAAGAATATTTAAGCAATTTTTTTGTTTAGATGCTCATCTTACAAAATGTATAAGTAATGGATAGGCTTCATCAGAAATAGATTCCACTTCAAGAAAGCATATATATATATATGATCCATAAGAAATAGATTCCACTTCATATATTAGAGAGATTTAGAAATGAATGAAATATCTCAACTCTGTAAAATTAATATCAGTTCTTTCACAATCAATTTATCTTAAAATATGCAATCTGATTTACAATAGTTTTCTGGTTGTTGTCATTCCTGATAACTCTCTATAAATCAGTCTAAAATGTAGAAAGAAATGATCCATTTTCATATTGTAAAAAGTTATAGAACATGGCAACTAGAGGGCATTATTAAATAGACTTTAGTTATTCCATGAATATATATATATATATAAAGATAATAATAATAATAATAAACATATTAAAATAATATAAGCATTATTATAATATATATATATATATGCTAATACATAAAAACTTCTTCTTTATTTTGAACTTTCAAAAAAATAATAATAACTAAAATCCTGTAAAGCACATTTAAATCTAAATAAAATTAACCAAAAGCAAATATTAAATTTGAGTGATAATTATGCAAACAGTTGATCAAAATTATGAAACCCATTCCTTGACAGCAGGTAGAACTTAAAATTGGAAAACATTCATCAACCTTAAAAAATGGAAATTTAAATTTAATTCAAACTATTACCAACATGAAAAAACATGATATAAAATTTATATCTGAATGTAAACATAAAAATCATGATGTAGAAGTTATCATAGCCACTTGCTATACTCAAGGCTTGGGATTTGAATTCTGAATAAATGAATCCTCAATTTTCTTAATGCCACAAACAGATTTAGGATGTTTTATTAATCAGGTAGCTGTTTTATATAGATCACTTTCAATACCGATCATAATATGGGTATTTATTTATTATTAGCTAAATGATATCACTATCATATTTTTTAAACCACTAAACATCACATGATCACTATCTCATATTAGCACATAATTGTTATTAAACAAAGCAAAGCAAAACTCTCCATACAGTAGTGCCATCTTGTGCCAAGATGGCCCAAGATAGCACTACTGTATGGAGAGTTTTGCTTTGTTTTATCATATTTTTTGTGAAACTAAACAATACATTAATAATGATGAATCTTTACCACTGTTCAGAGATTATCATACTCATATGCTTACACCAACAATATCATAAGGCTTAGATATAATCATAATGTACTAATAAAGACAATCAGAAAATTTTATACCAATGCAAATAAAAGTCAAAACATAAATAGTAAGCAAAAAGCATGGATAAGCCTTCCATATATCCCTAGGATAACAAAAAACCTAAGGAATATATGAACTTACATGTACAAAGTAAGCTTTAGATTGCCTCAATCACTAAAAGGGTTACTAAATAACTCAAAAGACAAAGTACCAGCTGAGCACACTCCTCAAGTCATTTATAAAATCACATGCAGTGCCCTATCTTGTAATTCTGTATATTATGGTGAATCTCAAGCAAATGGATTTATGAGAATTGCCAGCATACATACATGTACAACAGAACCAAACAAAATAACAAATACAAATCAATCTTTTTCAATCATGAGGCATTGTGGGCCATATTTTCACTCCCACCAATGTAAGAATAATATGTGCCAAAAGAGATGACAGAAAAAAATACAAAGAGGTTTGGGTTATCACAAAGGATTCACATTCTATCATTAGAAAGGATTCATGTAATCCATTATTGAAAAATGAACATTTAAACGCCACATTTACATATTAAACATTATTTACATATCAAAAAATGTCCATATATATAGGTATACTTCAGACTGCTAAACTTTCAGTAGCACTATGAGAGAAGAAAATTATCTTCTTGGAGAAGCTATATTATCGTGGGAGAGATATTGATCAAAAAGTGTAGTTAGTGATAGTGATTGAAAATAATAATTAATAAAATACAGACATTTAAAATTAATATATCGTTTTTTATTCATTTATTGCTTTATACTGATTAAAGTCAAAATATATTTACATAAATGCAAACGTTATTCTCATTCTAAGCTCTAGTTGCGCCTTTTATGTAAAAGAAATTTTTTTTAATAGTTTGTATATTTACATTATCTTTTGATTTTATACACAATACAAAAACAATAAATTACATTTTGTAATATATAAAAAAATATTGATTATATCATATTATATACTAATACATATTTTGTTTAACTAAGTTTTTTTCTATCTTTAATAAAAAAATTAAATTCGATTTTTTATTTCTCAGTAATATTGCAAACTTTTTAATTCAATAAGTAATTTATCGAATAATTTAAGAATATAGTGATTTCTTATTTTAGTTCCATATTTTTTACGATATTTTGAGACTATGTATTCGTTTTTCTTAGACACATTTCAAATTGTTATATATATATGATATTTGAAAATAATTTTTTTTCTATAATTATATATTCAAGAAGTTGATTTATTAATAAAATATTATTTTTGCATCCACTTTTTTTATATAATTTTCTTTTATTAGATTAATTATTCTTTTTTGTAGTAATGCAATAAGAATATTTTTTTAAAAAATATCTTTGATTTTGTAGAACATTTTCGTAAAATATCTAAATTTATTAATTAGTATATTAATATGATGTTTCCAAGATATTTTTTCATCTATCAACATTCCATGTTATCTAATATATTTTATTTGTTCTACTTTTATATATTTATTATCATTACATATTACATTATTATCATATGTACACTCATATGAATGCAGATGTATCAATATTTTTATATTGTTTATGAGGAGGGCATATTAAAATACTTTTTTTTTCTCCATTTAATAAATTCTTCTCTCCAAACACCAAAGAACCATTTTGTTCAGACTTTCTTGATATTCCTTAATTGCAGTATCAATATTGTTATTTACACACATAATCAGAGCCACCCCAATATAAAGAGGACCTGGAACAATGTTTTTATGTAGGGGTGGCAGATGATAGTGGTATTTATAATAATAAAAATTGCATATTTTAAAAAATATTTTGTTTTCAGATATTCCCATCATTAAAAAAATTATTTATTTTAAATGAGAATTTGCTAAAAAAAAAAAAAACAACAACATCCCAAGGCATTAATATATATATATTGCATTATATGTATTTTATTTTGTTTACTCAAATACTGATATCATAAAATTGTACAAGTTGGTATTTATAATGCATAAATAATTACTTATTAATTATTATTTCTAAATTATAAATACGACTTTGTATAATTTTAGTGAATCAATATTTAAGAAAATAAAATAAAATACATGTAATGCAATATATATATATATATAACATCCCAAGGCATTAATATATATATATATATATATAATACTTAAATACAAGGATATTATATATACTTTAAGCTAGATGTAATCAGAGAGAATTTGCATCCAGACTTTCAAGCTTCCTTTAGTCACCCACTCCATCTTATACAACCAATGCACACTACCACATACTAACAGGGGCTTTGAACACCCTATCATCAGATTTTCAATGATATGGATAGCTAAATAGTTGAAGAGTGAAGAAGACTGAAGTCTGTCTATTAAAGTTCAAAGATTTTCCATCTTAATATAAACTGAGTAGTCTGTCTATTAAAGTTCAAAGATTTTCCATCTTAATATAAACTGAGTGCTTATTATATATATGTGGGAGATGATGATCTGGACCAACTGATGAGTGCTGGTTCAGTATAAAATATATATAATGGAGATCATTTGTCTAAGATGGAGTGGATGACTAAAGAAAGCTTGAAAGTCTGGGTTCAAATCTCCTCTGATTACATATAAATATGTATTATTTCCTTAAATATTTTATTGCAAATTCATTATTGTCATCGTTATAATTTTTTTTTTTTGAAAAATATAAAATTGTTAACCAACAAATTGTTCTTGACCTATATGATTTCATATTAACATGTTCAGAAAGAACATGGTGAAATATTTGAAATATTTAAGTATACATGTATGTAGCTGAAAAATCTATCCACTACACAACCAGTCCTTGTACAACTGTTTACTTCACACATGATAGTTATTATAGGTCAAATTACAAAGTTTTGGCAAAGAAAAAGTTACATTTAATAAGTTTAATTCCATGATTTGAAGAGACTTGCATTTTGTAAGAGCACTTATCAAGTTTATATAGAACTTAGAAGATGGGATTAATTGTATATATATATATATATATATATATTGATTATAAATTTATAAAAAAATAAATAACATGAGAAGAGTTATCAGTATTAAAATATAAATAAAATGTTCTTATTTTCTTTGCCAGCCAGTAATTAAAAAAAAAAAAAAAAACATTTTTTTTTACAACGGTAGCATAGCCAATATAGAGAGACATAAATTCGAAAGGAAAAGGTTGACAAATTTAAAATCAATTCCAATTATTTAAATTAATACAAATATATGCATTTAAATTTATTTATAATTAACATATCAATTCCCTTTTTTTAGTTATATATAATAAAATTCTTTTTTTTAAAATATTAATGCCTTCAATACACATTTAAATAAAATATTAAAATACATATTAAAATTACATAAAATATGAAAATTGAGAGGAAAAAATTAAATATATAAAAGTGGAATATTTTCTATAAGGATTTGGACTTTTGTTAATTATTTAAAATAAAATAAAGATTACAATGTAGCAATGGAGAACATATATATATATATATATTTAGACTTATATTTTATATAATGGAAAATCAAATAATTATCATTTATTGTTCTGGATTTTTTTCTACCATTAGAAGAAAATAAGTGAACATGTAATGACTTACTAGTTATTAAAATCAATCATTGATAATCCATGTTAAATTGATTTTACTAATTGAAGTTAAATTTTGATTATTTGGTTAGAGTGATTGTTAGTTTTACAGAAGAGATTTTTTTGATTAACAAATCATCATAATGCTTTCATATGAATTAACATATAATTCTCCATTACAGTGAATTTGTAAGTTATTTTTCCATTATAAAACTGCTTTTATTTTAAAATTTATTCAAGATTCTAAAACTTTTTGTTGAATAAATTAGTTATTATTTGGTCCATTAATAAATTTAAATTGTTTCTTATTTTCAAATAAAAGGCTATCTTTAGAAGTAAATATAACTTCTAAATAGTTAACCCTTCAACAAATTGTAATCATTCAACTTTTGATTTTAGTATTAACCTTTTACTCTATCTTAAAATTCAATAAATTGAACTAGATTTGTTGGAAATATAACTTTACAAACAAAAACATTCTAAAAAAAATAACATTTGAATTTTGTGAATATGGAAAAAATAATAATAATATGAATACATAATGAGAACCATGAAATTTTTTTTTATTAGACAGTTTGAGGAAAGTAGCCAAGCTAAAATCTACAGAAAATTAAATTGTTTTTTAAACTGAAATTATTTTTAAAACAGGAATGTCTAAATGTAAAACAATCTTAAACCTATTAAATTTTGGCTCTAAAATTTAAAATTGTATTTACAATTTTTAAAATATCTCAAAAACTTTTAACACCTTGTTGATAAAGATATTACTGGTGTGTTTCACAAAGAATGGTTATCATAACACCCATAGCTTTTTTTATTACTGTTATGATTAAATTTATTAGCTTCTCTTTTTAAAAATAAACATGTACATATAAAATAAAAAATACAAATATATACTTTTTAATTTTAAATAATTATTATACAATTATTGTGTAAAAACAATTATAGATCATTATAAACTAGGCAAAAAAATATTTTTTTTTTTTGATAATCTAAAAATCTTTTCAAATTAATCTGACAAATGATTTCAAAACCAAAGAAAAAATAACTTAAGTTGTTAAGCATATGGAGGCTGGACTGAATTACTTTGAAATTACTGATTAGTGGGACATACTGATCTCTTCAGATTTTTCTTGAATTAATAAATAAGTATTAATTAATTCACAGTTTTGCCATTTAAAAAATAGTGAAATATTACTGCAGAAAACTGTGAACAGTGAAGGAAAGCAGTTATCAAACAGCACCAAATCTAAGCAGAGACCTTTATGTGGATTTACAAATTAATTAAATAATTTTATTCTAGTTAGAGGTTTGTTCAGTTCATTTTATCTTCCTAATGTCTATTCTTTCTATACTTCTTCACTACCATGTAGTTTCTGTTTTAATATTAATGTTAAGGCCATTATGCAGATCAAAATATTGAATTGGTAAACAAACTGTGTTAATAAAAAGGCAAGCAATGGTCACTTACTATGGATGATCATGAAGTGATATATATGTATAATGCCACTTTATTTAGTTTTCAGGAGGCAACATAATTCAATATCTTTGTAAGCATGAAATCAATTTTAAAAAGCATTTGAATCAATATAGTATATTTAATTTGAAACTGTTATTAAAACAGGCAAAACTCTCCATACAATAATGCCACTCAGTGCAAGTGAGAGAAAATCTCTATCTAGTGCACAAGCCTTTTGGCATACATTGATTACTCTGGCTTGCACTGAGTGACACTACTTATGGAGAGTTTTGCCTGTTTTAATAACAGTTATGAGCAAGCATAAGAAACTGTGATCATGTGATGTTTGGTGGTTTAATTTGAAACTGCTGAATAGAAAATAAATAAATGAATACCCTTGTTATTTGGGAGTTCATAAAAGTCTGAGTGATATCTACTAAGGCTGTAAACCTCAAGAATATGTGCATGAAAATGTGAAGGTAGGGACCTCTGAAGGTTTGAACCATAAGTGTTAGAACTGTAACTGTTCCAAAAATCTAAGCTCCAGAATCTAATACCTTATCATTGCACTAGACCAGATGGTGCACTGTTGAATTGAATTATTATTACTATAACTTTTTTACATTAGTTATTGCAGTATACTTTCAGTTTAGAATCATACATTTTATTATTTTCTGTTACCTTTTTAAACATGTATTTTATTCACATTTATTAAAAAAAATAAAATGACATCTCTTATTAAACTCAAAATTAAGTAAAACTATGTGAGAATTATATTACATACTTTTGCAAATCATTTGTATTAATCTGTTGGCAAAACACAAATTGGTTTACAGTAATTAAACAGTTTATGCTTGAAAATATAAATTAAGTGATAAGGAAAAATAAAGTATGAAAATGTTTAATTAATGTTTATTTTACAATTTTCATATAAATTATAAATATTTTTATAAGCAATTGCTTTCTTATTCACTATTAATTTAATCAAAATTAAACTTAACAAAATGTACGAAAGAAACAGTGACATATATTGAGAGCAAGAAGAAGAGATCAAATATGGAATACATGTAGAGAACACACAAGTATTGCTGACATCATTGCAAAAATTAACAAACTGAAGTGGAGCTAGAGTGGTGAAGTTTTAACTAGATCCCAAGAAATTGTCTAAAACATAGAAAGAGACCACATGTGAGATGGATAGATGAAATAAGAATTTTCTGATATGGATGTTGGAAAAACTGGATTAACATTTGAGAGATGTTTGTCCTTCAGTGGATTGATGATGCTGAAAATGATGGTTTAAAAACTTCAATGATTATTAAAAAATGAATAGGTTTTCTAAAATAAACAAGTAAATAGGTGTTTTAAAACAAAGAGTCAAACAAAATCTGATTTAGAAGATCTTAATGCATTGAAAACATAAATTCCCTAAAAAAAGTTATCTTAATATTTAATTACATAAAGATAATAAGTATCCCTTTGAAAAAGCTTGAATATAAAAATATGTTATATTATTAAAAAGTACTTCATTACTAGCACTAACATTAAAGTGTTATTATAAATTGTTAAAGGATAACAAACAATGGTTAATTGTAAAGATTATTTACTTGGTCAAAGTATCCTATTGTTTAACCACCATAACCTGCTTTTGAAAAGGAAACTAATATATTAGTAATTAAGGGCAGCAATCTTCTCTCTCTCTCTCTCTCTCTCTCTCTCTCTCTCTCTCTCTCTCTCTCTCTCTCTCTCTCTCTCTCTCTCTCTCTCTCTCTCTCTCTCTCTCTCTCTCTCTCTCTCTCTCTCAGGTTAGGAATAAATATCAGTCTGTATTTTGAGCAAGGATCAATAAAATACAGAGTATTATTTATTATAATATTAATATCATTTATGTTCTTTATTACTTTTTACAATGCTTTTTATAATCCATGATAGTTTTTATTGCCCCAGCAATCTTGTTCAGAATTTCTACTTATATTTCCAAATTTTAAATTCTGAAGAAGATTGCTGACGCAGTTGAAACCGTGAAACTGTCCTTGGATTGTAAAAAGCACTGTAAAAAGTAATAAAGAACATAAATGATATTAATATTATATGGATTTGATAATTCAATAAGAAAGATAAAGTTATAATACTTCATAAAGTATTATTTATTCATAGACTGAAAAAGAATAATTTGCGGCCCTTAATTATGTATATATCAAGCTATGCCAATTTTATGTTTTTGATATATATTACACTTCTATCTTCAAATAGTTTTTTGTCTATTAATTAAATACTCATCTTCGCGCCAAAATAGATCTGTATTTTAATGTTCAATATAGTATTAATGACAATTCGATTTTATTCATCACAATCTGTGGCAACTCAATAAATTCCAATAGTCAATTCTTATTGTTATGAGATTTGTTTTTGCTAAAGTACATTATAGAAGGTGTACGGCTGCGTAATAAGTGTTTGTGTTTATGCATACACGAACATACATTAATAATCTTACTATCTAGAAATTTATAGAAGTAATTAAAATACATTAGACATACTTATGTACATTGGATATAAATTATATTTAAAAATGTTTAGATAAATATATAAAATACCATTAAATGAAGTTGTAGAAAATTTTACTTACTGAATGATTTGATAAATGTAGACTTTAAAATGTCAAAATTTTTATCTATTTCAACTTAAAAGGTATTGTTTTGACAAGTCTTGTCTTAAAAAAAAAAGTTTATATAGTCTGTTTATAAAACAATGTTTTCAAACAATCTGCTTGCCGCCATAATGTCATTAATTCGTATTTCAATTTTTTTTCAAAAAGATCTTTCCTGTCATCATTTGATATAAGAACTAAAATTTCTTATTTTGAAAGACTTTTAATTGTAAAATTGGATAACTATTTTCTTTTTTAATTTGAACATTTATTATCTAAAACTATTCGCAGAATGTAATGTATAGATTTATTTATAATAATTTACTCAATATTTAGAAATGTAATTACTTTGCGAACCATAAACATGTTTTCTAACCTATAGAAACAAACGGAAATATTTGTTTATATGTCGTTTCATAGATTAAAAAAAGATATACATATTATATACTTACTTAGTAATAAATTGTTTATAAAATACATCCTCTATATAATCATAAAGATAAAGCCGACCAAGGGATACTTGCCTTGAGTAAATAAATACATAACCGAATAACATCATTGCTCAAGAATTCATAAGAAATTTGAACACTGGCTATTTTCAAACTGGAATTGATCCGCGGGTCCTATTCTTGAGACTCTGATATCCTACCAAAGCATTCCGCAATATCTAAAAGGTTGCCGACCACTGCACTAAACCACACAAGGTACTAGTCATGTATAATACCCCTTTATCCAAAATAAAGACGGTCATAGAGCATAGTTGTTTTATTTTTTCACATTATAATATTAACATTTAGTGAGCTTCCATTTAATAATTACATTCTTTTTATATAACATTTTAATATTTATAAATTTTTCTCAAATTTTTTCATATAGATAGACAAGCATTTGAATATTTTTCCGATAAAAATGATAAAACAAGTTATTGTTTATTTTAACGTCTTTTATTTTTATATGTCAAAGCGTTGACCGGGAAGCGAACTCGCGCCAGCTGCTTGGAAGGCAGCTACACTAACTGCTAGGCCACCAACGCTTGACAACATGTCTTTTATTGTTACATAACTACTCATTTTGGAATGCTTACCTCTGATAATGTGTATTTGCATTATCATGGTTTTGTTTCCTGGAAGCTCATAATTAAATCAAATCCATATAATATTTATAAGTTATGCCATTGAGGGCCATCATGGTGTGACAATAATTCAAAGATATTGGTAATAGTTTATATTTTTTTACCTCTCCTGGAAGCAATTACCCAATTGATTTTATGAAAGTCACATAGTATAAAATTATGCTGATAAGACATTATAGTAGTTTAAAAATATCATAAAAGCTTATGCTTAATCTTTTCTTATGCCCTGGTAGACATATTTAACACAATACAATAAATTTTCTATTAAAAATTTTTGCATTAAAAATATCATGTCACTAAAATAGAGTCATAGGTCAATCTTTTTTTTTTGATTCATATCATATATATTTGTTTGATAATATATATTACAAACATAATTTTGAAATGAACAAATCTATAGATAAATGTTCCATTATTGATTCTTCATTAAAATAACCATTTGAGCCACTGAGTTTTACTAGTAACAAACAATAATAATAATGACTGTCAAGCATTGGTGGTCGAGAGGTCAGCACAGCAGCCTTACAAGCAATTGTCCTACGTTAGTGGGTTCGCTTCCTGGCCAATGCTATGGCACATGAAAAAAAAACAATAATAAAAACAGAACGATCAAAATCTGAACTGACAGTTATAGATATGAAAATTAAAATGTGTATTTGGCATTTCAATAGCAGCTGATTTTAATGTTTAAAATAATGTATTTAAAGTTCAAAAGAAATCATCTAAAAGAGGTGTGTTTTGTTCAAACATTTGTTTTAGTTTGCATTGATTGATAATAAACAAAAACCGGATTGCTTCTCTTCTCTAATCTCACTGCATGCTATTCTTTCTGCTAATTAAGAATGTCCAATGATGCTTTTGTACTACAGCTAAGAATAACTAGATATCCATTTACTGACCAATGGTTGAATATTTGTCTGGATTGACTGTAGAATGACTATTTGAAAAAAGTGCATAGATAAACTTGTAAAATGTTGATTTACTTTATAAAAATTTTAATGTAGGATGTATTAATATCTAGTGAAGATTTAAAACACTACACTACAAATTTCTTTAAACTGAAGCAAATTCATAAAAGTTCGTTATCTAGTGTGAAGTTCAAACTTAGGACCTTGATAATACTAGCATTATTCTTAAGTTAACTAAGCTAACTGGCCAATCTATATAATTATAATATTTTTAAATATATTTATTAAAATAATTTGGTGTCAGATTTTTCTAATAAAGGCAAAAATAATTGCAAAATGCTTCAACATGTTTAGCATAAGATATATTCTATATACGGTAAAATATTTTATAAGTTAGCTCTTTTTGATTTGCTGCTATATGAGATGTTGGAATGAGAATAATTGAGGAACTTAATTATAATTTATATATATATAACTGAACAGGAAGTAACTGAAACTTCCAATGAGTTATATAACATAAATATGCTCTTCAAAAGATAGATGGCACTATCCGTTTCTTTAGTATTTATTTTTATATAGCTTAGTTTATTATAATTTTAAATGAGGGAGTGAATCAGATCTATAGATTGTATATACTTATAGAATAAATAATATATATGCCATTGACTTTGATATTCAGATGAATTTGCAATACTTACAATACATGCAGTTAAATGTCCATTTCTTATTGTATATTTTAATACACTGTATAGGCTTACACACACCTACACATATATAATGTAATATATAAGAGATTTGAACTCAGACTTTCTCTTGACCCTCAACTCTCCCAGCCATATCATATTGCTGACCTAAATATTTAGCAATATTACATTTCTTTGATCTGCTATACATTGCACACACACTATGCAGTTATTCTAAGTGATAAAGTCATTAAGAATGGTAGTTTTTTTTTTCAAATGAGGTTCATTCTATTATTAAATAATTTTCACAAATTATTTGCTTAGTACTATTTTTTAGTAGAGTCAATGCTATTACTTCCTTAATGATAAAAATAATTTATAGTCATGATATATTAGTTGGATGAGTTCAACAATTTACCCCAAACAAGCTATTTGAAACATCTCCAAACTCAAGTCTGTATCTCCATCCATGGTTGCATCCAATCACTGCATTAACTTACTACTTATGAATTCTGTCAGGAATATGTTAAATACCACAAAATTATTTCATATTTTTATTTTATATATATAATATTAGAAGAAAGATGGTGTAAAATTAATTTTACATCTTTTTATCATTTTGGTATATGTTTGAAGCCAAATTCACACATAATGATTGAATAAGAAGATAACGGGAAATTAATATTTTTTGTGATGCGAATATATTTATATAATACATATTACTTTAAAATAATTTAAATTAGAGATTACTATAA
The DNA here is from genome assembly GCA_028023455.1 of Epiperipatus broadwayi. Classification (NCBI taxonomy): domain Eukaryota; kingdom Metazoa; phylum Onychophora; class Udeonychophora; order Euonychophora; family Peripatidae; genus Epiperipatus; species Epiperipatus broadwayi. Next base: position 108,105 of record JAQFVV010000625.1, read on the forward strand.
AGTAAAAGTCTTTGTGGTGATAAGAAAACAATTTCTATATCAAATTCATGCATTTAATATTATGTAATACACTAGATTAATATTCCAACACTGGTTTCACTGATATAAGGCACAAGCAAAAACTAGTCTGGGGATATTGGATGAGTAGACATTAAATGGAGATTTTATGCATGGACCTTCCTGCATCCATAAATTACCCTAGCTTGTACTGGCTGCGTAGTATTACTGTATAGAGAGTTTTGCCTCTGTTTAAACAGCTTATCTAAGCATAAGTAATGATCATCCTGTGATGTTTAGTGGGTCAACACTAGTTTATTAAGTAAATTCAATCCAAAGCACAAGATAAAACTTTTTAAGAGAAAAAAATGAATGCCTTTTCTCTTTTAATTAGATTTATTTATATAGGCAAATCTGAAGTCAGGGTCTCAGTATTAACCTAATATATTACATAATATTAACAGCTAGAAAAGTCTATATTTGCATATTTTATTATTTGATTTGATATTGACAAGGTCTAAATTGAAAATTTTTGCAAATATCAATTAAATAATATATCATCATCATCATCATCATCAACCATTATCAATCCACTGCAGGATGAAGGTCTCTCCAAGTTTAATCCATCTTCTCCGATCTTTAGCTTCTCTTCTCCACAACACTCCTGCACATTTTCTTATTTCATCCATCCATCTCACATGTGGTCTCTTTCTGGGTCTTTTACAATCTCTTGGAATCCAGTTTAAAATTTCAATTGTCCATCTATTATCATCTCTTCTAGCAATATGTCCAGCCCAACTCCATTTCAATCTTTTACTTTTTTCAATAAGGTCAGTAACATCTGTTTGTTGTCTTATCCATACATTGCGTTTTCGATCTCTTCTTGTTACTCCCAACATACATCTCTCCATACTCCTTTGAGTGGTCTGAAGTCTCTGTATTGCTCTTCTATTAAGTGTCCAAGTCTCAGATCCATAAGTAAGAACTGGTAAAACACATTTGTTAAAAACCATCCTTTTCAAACACATAGGCATATTTCCTTTTAGTATCAAGTTATTTCTACCAAAAGCACTCCAACCAAGTTTAATTCTATGATTAATTTCCTCCATTATGTTTCCATCTGTATTAATAATCTGACCAAGGTATTTGTAACTGTTAACTTCTTCTAATTCTTCATAATCAATCTTTATTTTCATATTTTGAGCAAATCGATTAAACATTACTTTAGTCTTTTTAACATATTTATCTTTAGTCCTACTTTTCTACTTTCATCTGCTAACTCCTGCAACATTTTCTGCAGCTCTGAAGCTATATTTTCAAAAACAACTACATCATCTGCAGAAAGGAGTTTGCTATTAACTGAAAGGAGACCCTTTGATTTCTCTTGGAGGCCTTAAAGGAACCAAGCAGGGCAAATTCTTAATGTCCACTCCATATGTTCTTGTCGTTGCAGCTGTTACTACTATGTGATTATTCATATAGTATATGAACATGGATGGGCTGCTCACCAACATGCATTAGCCAGCGTGGTGAGTTTATTGGCTTTTTACCTCTGAGTTTAAGATCAAGAAACACCATGGTCTTTCTTCTCAGTACCTGCTAAGGCAGAATGAATGTTTGTGTAAATAATATATAGCAATTTAAAATATAGATTTAAAGAAGTAATATGATTAATTTAACATCTTCATGCTTTCTTTCCACAGTACTTCAGATTTGCCTATGTAAATGAATTTAGGTAAATATATAAATGAAATTAGGTAAATATGAAAGGTCCATTTTTTCCTCATAAAAATGTTTATCTTGTGCTTTGGATTGAGAGTATTTCATTTGCTTAATAAACTAATGTTAGAGTATATAATCTAATATTATATATAAATAAAACTTAATATTGTTTAATAAAACCTTTGAATGGAATAACTATTGACAAAACTCACAACTTTTGTTTCACATACAATAAGGCTATCAATCTTTTTATATATTTTTCAAAAAAATTACCCTCAAATTGAAGTTAAGGTTTAATTAGAGAGGATTTGAACATAGACTTTTAAGTTCTCTTCAGCTATTCACTTTATCTTATATAACCAATGCACATAACCACATATATGTGAAAAAGAAGTGCGATCTCCAATATTTCATGCTAGACCAGCACTCATCAGTTGGTCCAGATCAACATCTCCCATGCATATATATAATCAGTGCTTACTTTTATATTAAGATAGAAAATATTCAAACATTAATGGACAGACTGTCAATGATATGCATGGCTGAAGCATGGCGAAGATTAAAATCTGTCCATTCAAGTTTGAAGATTTGTCTTAATATAAAACTGAGCACTGATTATATATATATATATATATATATATATATATATATATATGCATGGGAGATGATGATCTGGATCAACTGATGAGTGCTGGTTTAGAAAGAAATATGTATATTGGAGATCCTTTGTCTTTCTTGCATGCATGTGATCATGGGTATAGGTTTTATAAGATGGAATGGATCGCTGAAGGTAGCTTGAAAATCTAAAGTTCAGTATATATATTATATATATTCAAGTTAATATTTAGTGATGTTTGATTAGGTGACGATTTTTTGATTTTTGATAGTATATTGCTTATAAATTTAACATTATTAGTAGTAATGAGTGATATTAATAAATTAGTTTTATTGTTTGAGAATATATAAAAAATACAATCATTGAAAGAAAAAAGAAGCAAATGACTTTGTTGGGTGGGAGTTTATAAGAAGTTCAAGTAGTGGAAGATCAAGTGGCAGACATCCTGGGAACTCCCAATCCATTTAGGTACAATCTATGGATCCTAAGCTGCAAAGACACTGCTTTCCACTGGAACAAATCATGCAGGAAAGAAATAGATGGTAATTAAATATGACAACTATTATTTTGCATTGAGATTTTAACTATTTATAGTATTATCATCTTTTATGTTTTTATCCTTTTTAATAATATAATTTTAATTTTGAAACACAAACACAAAATTGTGAGTTCTTATGTATATATAAAAATCTCAAGGTTTAATGTTATATATAGAGGGTTTGAACTCAGACTTTCACATGATGCTCAACCATCAATGCTATCTCATATCACTGATACACTTGATCACACACATGCAATCACCAATATGCATATTTCATGCTAAACCAACACTTGTCAGTTAGTCCAGATTATCATCTCCACGCATATATACAATCAAAGCTCAGCTTATATTAAGATAGCCAATCTTCATACTTTAATGGACAGGCTTCAAACCATTCCACCCCACAACTCTTCAGCTGTCCAAGGTTTAATGTTACTTTATTGCTTAGGAGTGCATTATTTTGTCTGTAAAAATATGATTGTAGCTTGGTGAAGAGTTCACCACATTATGAACAGATATCATAATTTATTAGATATCAAGTCTACGATTTACTTTCAATATTATATTGAACAAATAAGTTTACTAGTATTCACTAATTCTCAATATTATTAAAGTACTTAACCCCCTATTGAACAAAGCAATCTCATAAAAAAAATTATGCATTTAAGTTTAAAATCTTTACTAGAGATATAGTGAATGTAAATATGTATGGACATATTCAAGTTTTTTTAAATCTGTGCATTCCTTATAGCAATTAGATAGAATTGTGACCACCCACTAGCAGAGAAACTCAAGGCATATCACACTATGCAAGTATTTTACAACAAACTTTGGTCTGAAGGTGAGCCGGAGACATAAACAATTGAATATCCTATGCCCATGTTACCAGCTAAATAGTTTTTCCATCATCCCATTGTCTCATTAGGTAAGGACTACTTTCTATTGGCTTTTAACATCTTGTGAAAGATTGTTTAATCCGCATGTATATATGTTTACGTCTTAATGATATAAGGGCTGATTAAAGTTTATATTAAAGCTCTAAAATTACGATGCTAATATAAAGTAAATTAAGGGAACGACAAGAAATAGCAAAACCAATCTCTAATCTCCACGATGATGATTAAGTTTTTTTGCTCGATCATATAATTTATTATATTTTATGATCGCAAAAACTTAGCGTCCGTAAAATTAAATCTAAAATCAATTTATTTAAAAAAAGAAGACATCATAAAATCATTCTGATAAAATATAAATATAATGCGTTATAAAATATGTTATTAGAAAATTAATCCGTTTTAAATATTTTGTCATTTGGAAGATTTCTGAGGCTTTTTGGTTATTTCAGCTTTCATTTACTATTTGTCAATCACTTAGGGTTTAACTCTCAATTTCATTGACGGCCTCATTTTTCACGCAGAGTTCTTCAACGAGTGATTAGTGCTTTACATGTAGCAAGAGACTAAGTTAAGAGAAACTTGCATAAATAATGTTTTAAAATTTCATTAACTCAAATGATGTTTCTACTAAAGAGTTTATCAGTTGTTGGGTTAAATGAATTGTTTATCAAACTATTTATTTTGATAAAGCTGCAGCGAAGTTTTATCCAACTAGTCAATTGCGAGCTATCGCTTTATTTCTAATTTATCTGTATGTATGTATACATATTCAATCAATTTATTTTACTGATTTCTATTGAGAATGTGTAAAAATGTGCGTGGCTGTTTTCTATTTTTTTATTTTTAAATTTAGACTACAGATTTATAATTCAAGCTTTTTTTAATATCTTGCAAAAATTGATTCTCTTATATATATATATATTATGTGAGTAAAAAAAAAAGTAATCGTATATATTTATTATATTATTTCACACTTTTAGAAATTTCGATTTTTAGGCATAAGAGACAAGAATATCTAACTAATTTGGTATTTTAATTTGAGAATTCTTACTTTTAAATTGTTAGCGATTCGGTGCTATTAATGTATAAAATGATGGTATATAAACATATTAAAGCAAATATAATTACTTTAACTGCAAGACAAAATCAGTTTGATAAAGAGGGTTTAATAGTCAAGCATTGGTAGTCGAGAGGTCAGCGACAGCTGCTTTACAAGCAGTTGTCCCGGGATGGCGGGTTCGCTTCCCAGCTGATGATATAACACATAAGAAAAAAAAAAGGATTTAATATGTTATTAATTTAACAATGGATTTAACAAATTGTGTATGTATAAATCTTTAATAGCGATTGCTTAAAGATCGTTATTTTTTATTATAATATTTATTTCCATAAGCTCGAGTTATTTTTCAAAAGGATTCATATTTGTTTAAGATTATTGTCATTAATGATTACCATACAGGAATTATTAAAAGTAAAACGTGATTGGTTTTCTCTCCAAGCTACTACTGCGTCATCCCTCAATCATTGCTATGTGTTATGTAACAACATAGTTTAGCTATTCATCACAGTAATTTTAATATAATAGTATGTTTGGATCATGAACTAGCAGATAAAATTGAGTAGTGTATTTTGTATTTTAACTTCCCATAGGTTAATGTATTGACATTAAATTTTGTTGATATAACAGTTCAAAATATTTTAAAAATAATAATGTGAATATTATGACAAACCTCATAATAAAACATTTGAAATGATTCACACTACTTATATTAGTAAAGCCATAAGTTGTGAGAATGTTTTCAAGTGGATTGCATAATTTCATGATGACAGAAAGAGCACTAAAGATGATTGATAGAGATATGGTACACATTGCTATATTTCATGTTGGAATTCATTTTCCAGATATGTTAGTGCATTAACATTTTTGTGATGTTGATACATAACTGATATATTGGTCAAGAGATGGCACTACAAACAGCATGAAAAAAGAAAAGTTATCTTTTCACTAGGATACACTGTGAATTTTTTTAATACTGTATATTTTTGGGAATATAATATGTAAGTACTATTCAAACAGTAGCAAATTCTCCATACAATGATGCCACCCAATATGAGTGCTTAGTAATTAATTAATGGATGGAAGAAGATTCATGCATAAAATCCCTATCTAGCATCCAATATCTCCAGACTAATTTCTAGTTTGTGGTGTTCATCAATGGGAAGCCTTGGATCTGAGAGCACTGAATATAGATCTAAGACAATCCTTCAGCATCCATATTTTATTTATTTAGTTAACTATAAAGTAATGAACCTAAGATGATAACACAATAATGTTTTCTATCCAAGCTCATTTGCTTGTATAATCATATAAATCTGAACCCAGTTCAGTGTCTCTACATTTTAGTATTTTTGATTTGACATACTTAAGTAACTTTTTTATAGTTATCTTTAGATTATTGGGAACAATAATTTTTTTCAGATATACTTTTAGTTCTCAATTGAGAGAATATCATATCTCTTTATCAAGTATTGATTTAAAAATTTTAAATACATTTCTAACCATAATAAAGTTGAAAGTAGATTATTACAATTAATGAGACCAGAGCTGCAAAAAATAATAATAAATAAACTACTCCACAACATAATCATATTATAGTCAACAAAATAATAATAAAAGTTGGAATTTTTTTTAATGCTATTCAAAATATTTACTAAACTGAATTAAAAATAATGTAACATTTTTTTTAGTGGTAAATTAATATATATATATATAATAATACTTTTTTTTAAGTAAAAGGGAACTAAAAGAAAATTTGAGCTTAGCTTTTTTAAATAGAAATGAACAAAAATGACCCTATTTATGATGGAAAGTTTACAAAAAGTACAAATTATTAAATCTATCAAATAAATGGAAGATCATTGTTAGTTTTATTTTTATAAATTATTTGGTTCAAGTCATAACTCTAAATAATGTCAATTTTTATCATATATTTATTTAAATATCATGAGTTGTGTTGTTACAATGATTAATGGAATGAACAAATTATATAATATACATTTTTATATGCTTTTATTTAACCTACATTGTTTTTTGTCTGCCTCTCTGGATAGAATATTTTAACTTAGGTGTCATCATATTTCTGTTTTTTGGTCTAGATGGAATTTTGCATAAATGTGTATTTCAGATGACAGTAAATTTTTTAGAATTATCCAAACATTTAAGCAAAAAATTAATGAAAAATTGAAACTTTAAATTTTATATGGGATTAAATATTCTTTTGGTCATCATCATCAATCATTATCAATCCACTGCAGGATAAATATTTCTCCAAGTAATCTTTCCACATCACTCCTACCCACTTTCCTACTTCATCCATACATCTCACATGTGGTTTTTTTCTGGGTTTGTTAAATCTCTCAGAATCCAGTTTAATATTCTAATTGTCAATCTATTATCATTTCTTCTAGCAATATATTTAGTCCAACTTCACTTCAGTCTTTTGGTACTTTTGGTGATGTCAGTAACACCTGTTTGTTCTCTTACCCATGCATTGTATTTTTGACCTCTTCTAGTTACTTCTAACATACATCTCTCTATACTTCTTTGAGTGGTCTGAAGTCTCTGTATTGCTCTTCTATTAAGTATCCAATCTCAGATCCATAGGTAAAAACTGGTAAACCACATTTATTTAAAATTTTACTTTTCAAACACATAGGCATATTTCCTTCTAATATTAAGTTATTTCTACCAAAAGCACTCCAACCAAGTTTAATTCTATGATTAATTTTATCTATTATGTTTCCATCTGTAGTAATAATCTGACCAAAGTACTTGCAGTAGTTAACTTCTTCCAACTCATCATAATCAATCTTTATTTTCATCTTTTGAGAAAAGCCATTAACCATTACCTTAGTCTTTTTTAACATTTACCTTTAGTCCTACTTTTCTATTTTCATCTGATAACTCCTGCAACATTCCCCAAAGCTCTGAAACATTATTTGCAAAAACAATTATATCATTTGCAAAATATAAATGATTTAAATAATCTTCATTTACTTTTATTCCTTTAGTTTCATTTTAATCCACAAATTGTCATCTAAGTTGTAAAATTTTTCAATGCTGATCCTGAAATAAAGTAAAATATATAATATATATAAATTAATATTCATATATCTTATTTGTGATTGGTTTGCTTCAACATTTCAACACACTTTTATTTGCATGTGCACTAAAAAGCTTGAGTTTTCATAGTATTTTTAGTATTGTAAAGCCAAAAATTAAAGTATGGGGTAAAGAATATTAAATTTAAAATGTTAAGCCTATACAAATCCTAAGGCTATTTCTAGACATAAACACCTCAAACTTTTATATTTGGTTACATAATACCAACAACATTATAAAATCTGAAGAAATTTTTGTGTTTTACTTTTTAGGGCATTATTTTTTTTTTTGTTTTTAGATTTAATGCCTTTATATAAATAATAACATGTCTTTAAAAAAAATTTTAAGATTTTTTATTCTTACCAGATTAATATTTATTCAACATATGTAAATGCTTACGATGAACACTACAATGGCAGACATCTTTGCCATAAGAAGATTAAGTTTGATAGTGAAGTTACTAATTGAACTAATTAAAAAAGAAAAGCAAGTATATCTTACTAGTATCTATATTTACCCTATGCTGATGCTATATTCTTAACATTTTAAATACAACCTGTAAGATGTTTGTTGTAGTAATTAATATTTCAAAATTTCACAGTTTTTTATTAGCGAGTAATGGAAAAATAATATTCAACAATCTCTAGCCTATACAGTTATTGATTTAAGATTGTGAGTCAATTTAAATATGTTGCAATTTTTTAGGGTGAAAGATGGTGTCAAAATGCAACATAGACTGAAACATATTGCTGGTTCATGGAACAAGTTAGAGTGTAAGATATTTCATTATATTTTATACAATTGTTGCAAATTATTTGTGTTTAGAGCAGTTAGTTTTTTTAATTTATTGTATAGAGGACATAGGTCCCTACTGATGGAACATCAAGACACTAAAAAAGTCTCACTTAAGGTCTTATGTCCTGCAAGATCCTAAAAATGTAATGGCAATGTCACAAAGTTTTTAGCTTTCAGATGTGGTACTGTATTAATCTAATATTATAAAAACATGTGACTTTCTAAAAGTAAATATTCTATGATGAATTTGAGGTTGGTTTTGTGGGAAAGACAAATCTTATTTATTTTGTAATATTATCTCAAAGGCATTCTAAATAATATATGGCTAGATATAAATTATACTGACAAACTGCAATTAGACAATATATTAATGTCTGTTTAAAAATTAAGCTTTAGGAAAAAAAATATAAGATGGCATTACAAGATATAAATGAAACAGAAAGTCTACCATGCGATTCAGTATGAAACTGTTCATTAAGTTCGTAATTTTTTTCCAATATAAAATTTTAAAGATAACTTGTTTGAGTATTTATTTCAGCACTGTCTCTCTGAAAAGCCAGCCTTTGGTTAAGATGGTATATTAATTATTATTTTTTAATATTAACAACTTTTATTTACATGTAGTCATTAATCTTTTAAATATAAAATAAAATATTTATGGCTTGCATAAATATGAGTTTGCCTAACAAATAACACTCATTAAATGTTAATAAATAATGTGTAATATATTTATATATTTGTACATACTATATTTACATTAAATTGAAGATTTTCATAAGCTACAGGTATACATGAGATAATATGAGAATACTATTCAAATGTGACCCTCTCCAAAAATATCACATTAGAGAAGCCATTGAGATCTTTAAAAGGCAAGATTGTATTAACAAACATGATGATACACACAAATTATTTTCTATTTGTATTTATTTTTTTAAAAACTCATTAGTCTAAATAATTTCTCATAATTATTATTTTTATTTTCTATTAATAGAATGTTCATTGTTGGGTTCATTATTGTCATGCATTAGTGTTTACAGTGCCTCTGTAATTATTTTATAAGATTTGTTACCCAGTTGATGGTCAGTGTGACTTGGTCAAAATGTCAATTTATAACATATATTTTAATAAATTATACAAAGTTGTAACCAGATATTTTATTTATACTACATTTACATTTACACATAAATATCAATAAATGATTTGTAGTATTTTATCTACTTTTGTTACGTATATAATATGAAGGACATGTGGTTTAGTAGTAAGCTCTTATATCTGCTATATACATAAAGACTAGATGAAGTTTCCAATTTTTTATGCTATAAAAAGACTTAGGATTTGTCTGAAAGTATGTGATAAAGGTGTTGTAGTTGTAATTATATGTTAAATTATTTCCATCAACTAATGTTAATTGCTCATTGTTTTTAGAAAACTGAAAACTTTATTTAAACTTTCCAAAAATATTCTGCTGTTAATAGTAGTACACAAATTATTAAATAACACAATGTTTCAAATAATATTTTTCTCTCTTCTTCAGATGTTTTTTTGCAATAAAAAATAAAAAATAATTTGTAATGTGGGTAAAGTTAATTGATAGAAATATTTAATAAAATAAGACAAGATTAGAAGTTGATTTTATAATATAAGAAAAATGATAACAATATGCATTAAATAGTAAAATAAATGTTAAAGTTATAATTATTATATGAAATAATATTTTAAAAAATAAAATAAAGTGATATAAAATAAATTAATAAAAAATATTGATAAAATTATTTAAAAGGTAAATATGGGAAAGATTATTTATAAAGGTCATATTAAAATGTATAATTATTTTTGTTTATATTGTGTATTTAATTATGTATATCAATATATAGATAAGTGTAATAATTGTATAATTATATATTTGAATATTGTAGCTCTAATGATGACTGCAGGACAGTTGAAACTGTTAGTTTAATACAAATAAAAGTATTGATAAAGTATCTAAAAAGGTGTAAATGGTATGCTATGTTCTTCAGATGTTGGCTGTCCAGTGACAGTGCAAGCAAAGAAATCAAATATGGAATTTTTATATTTGTGGATACTGAATTTAAGCAGTGCTCTAATCATTTATCTAAGCTGTTCTTTCATTGGTTAGAGTGTTGCCTTAAATTCAATAATCACAAACCTAAAGGTCTCAGAGTTGATTTTTTTCTAGAACTGTCCCTGGGCAGGCCAACAACATTTGAAGAAGAGCTGAAAATAATGCCACTTGAAATGTGTTATATACTAATATTTGTGTAGCAGTTGAATGTGTTTAAAAGTTTACATAAAGTTTGATGTTTTTTTAAAAAAAACATTTAACAATTAATATTAGGTAATAAAAATAAGACCTTAACTATTTCACATAAACACTGATTTATTGAATAATACATATCTAAGTACTCTTATTCAAAGAAAAAAATGTCATTAATTTCTGACCACCCATTAAATAACATATCTGGTGAATAATATCTTTTTTTTACTATTTCTTTGTTGTAGGTTATTGAAGAGGCTATTGGCATATTAAATGATCTTTTATATTTAAAATTTCATAGCCAAATCATTAGTTTGTATTAAATCTATCAAACAGTTTCATTGTAGTATCTAACCATATCAAGTTGAAAGATATGTAACCAGATTTATGCCATAGTAGTTAATACAACTGACTGCCATTACACATCTTGACATTTAAGGCCAACTGAATAAACTTTGGACTCTTTTCTAGTCTCAGTAAGCAGATAGCTAGCACATGTTCAACCCTGCTAATAGTTCAAAATTGGTCAGAAAAATAAATATTTAGATGACATCGAAGTAACTTAATTTACTATTTTGATTTTATTGAATGTCTTGATGAGATTAATAGTATACACCAAATAAAATAATGTAATTTTCCTTTATCTTCCATATAAGCTGCATTTATGATAGCATTCCTCTTCCATATCATTTTACTCATAAGACAACTAAGTAAGCAATACATACGAATTTCCCACTATCATTGACTATTCATAAAGGTTTAGATTACTCAAAAAAAGATTAACCTGAGGATTCTATGTTGAATGAGCACAGGAAACCTTATTCTAGTTTGTATTTCTTGGTCCTGATTATTAACCTTCTTTCTCTGAACATTTTTACAAAATTTTGGTTATACAGTAATTTTGAAATGCTGTATTAATGTTATCATAAGTGATAATGATCTTTGTTTTTTTTATAATGTTAAATTTCCCATAATGCTTTTAGAGATGGTTTATTTGAAAAATAAATCTAGTCATACAGCACAGACAGCTGACTTAAATCTAAGAGTCAGTCAATTTAGATCTAAGGAATACTGCCGTTGCTTGATACACAAAAATGTCATCTATGCATTTACTTCTTTCTGATTTTGTTTTTATGCAAAGATTTTGGTAATAAACAAAACATGATTTTTTACTTGTTTATAAGATGTTTGATTATTTTTACATACTAAAACAAAATGTATAGTTTTAATTTATTCATTTGTTTTTTTATTTTTAGAAATAGAAGTTAATGTACTTTCCCATAATATAAGCAAGAAACATCCATAGCATGTGTAACATCATTATGTGTCAGAATCGACACAGTGTTCAAATCTTTTCAATATTATAATTATTATAAAGAAAATATCAGATTTTAGAGCAGAACTCTATATATCTATCATAAATCTATTCTTATTTATTCACATTAAAAAATAACTAAAAAAAAACATTTTATTTGTTTTCTGAAAGAGGGTTTACTCTAACTTGAATGATGACATATATGGTACACTGTTTGATTTGCAAGACAGTTTTTAAATACTTATAAACATCAAATGTGATTTTTTAGAATACTATTCATTTATCACATTAAATTAAAAAGAAATCAAATCCAATTTATTGAGTTTATTATAAAGTAAAGATTTTAAACAGTAGTGAAGATTGAGTATTTTTTAAAACTCTCATCAGGTGGAACAAAAGAAAATGTCACATTACATGAAGTCATTTATTACTTCAGCATTTTTATAGAATCCCATATATTTTACTTTTCAGATTTCCATACTTTTTTTTTTTAATTATAAAATATATTTATTAGTGCCACTTGTATTTCAAAACTGAAACAAATTTCCAGTGCACAGATAAAATTGAATGAATTAAATAAATCCACCTTTCTTTTATCACTATATTCTTATTTTATTTTATACTTGATCAATTTGACAGTTTTGACTGACAAATAGTCTTCTTCAGAACTTGAATACATAAAATAGTTTATTATATACTTATATAAAATATGATTATATATATATATTAGCCTTGAAGAAGATTGCTCATCAGTGGAAACTATCAGATTCATAAAATGTAAAATAAAATATCCATTATTATAGTGACAAAAGAAAAGTGGATTTATTTAATTATTTTATTAATGCATAAAAAAGATATAAGATGAAAGGAAGAATATAATAATTTATATGGAAAGTTATAATGCTGTTTTAATAATTCAGAAAGACTGATGGTCTAAAGACTATAGGCTTTTATTAATTGATTAAATTGTTCGTTTTTATAAAATTATTTAGAGTCAATAAATTGTTTTGCAACTAAACTAGATAGTTTTTAAATAAGTTTTATTTTTTTATTTTTTTTAAATAGAAAAAAAAAAAAACATTTTTTCGTCCAATACAGGTCTAGAGTTGATTGTAGAGTTTGCACTTAATGAAATAGTTAGATGCTAACTCTAGATTTCATATCTCCTGGCAAAAATTATGAATAATAAATAATCCAGCTAACATTATATTGAGTACTGTTAGAGTTAAAAAATATGCGGAGAGAAAACAGCTATTATTTATATTCATTTACAAGCTTAAAACATTTGCCACAACTAAAAAGAAAGAATAAAATTAACAATCACCTCCGCATTGCTGTCAGGAAAGCAAAAAAAAATAATCTAGAAATAGGATAATAATTAATGTCTTTTAAAAGATATAATCATAAAAGAAATTCTATGAGGGAAAATATAAAATCACTATGATAAAATATTTACATGCAAAAATAGTTTTTACTAATCACAAATTTACGATTAAACTTTAATAAGCCATATCGTGGAAAATACTCGTAATATGAAGCAACTTGTTATCAATAATATTGACACATTTTGTAAAAAAACATAAATGACAAAAAAAAAAAGCCGAATGCTTAAAATATTTAAAAAAAATAAAAAGCTACTTCGATATTAAACATATAAGTTAATTAGTTTCGCTATACATATATAGAATATCAGATATAAGCCCAAGAAGGATAGTAGAATGAGTACTTTAATAAAACAACGCTTCTTGTTAATTAAAGTTATGTTATAAGTCAGACTTGGAGTATGAACGGATTGCAATTTTAACACGAATATGATTGTTGGAAAGATGATCATAAATAGTAATCACAGTATTATGTAGAATATGTATAGAAATAAAAGAAAGAGATCAGTTAAGTATTTGGAATTTTAATTTAAAAATGTATAAGTCCCCAAAATGAGTATAAAAGTCTTAGGGGAAAAAAACTGCTTTTTAATTTTAACTGCAAGAAAGAAAAAGCTTTGCAGCAAAATAAATCTTGCAAATACTGGATGGTGAAAAAACATTTGAGAATAATAGTAACGTAGTTAGTAATAAAACTTAACCTGCATTTACTTTTAAAATGTTCTTTTATTGCTAATAAATTAATACTAGTATATTTTAAACACTGAATTTTAAGATGTAATTAAAGGACATTTGAACAAAGACTTTAAGCTTCCATGAGCTATCCTCTCCATTTTACATAACCAATACACATGACCACACACATGTGAATAAGATCAATAATCTCTAATATATGTATTTCATGCTGAACCAGCACTCATCACTTGGTCCAGATCATCATCTCCCACACACATATATAATCAGTGTTCAGTTTATATTAAGAAAACAAATCATCAAACTTTAATGGACAGACTTTAATCTTCTCCATTCTCCAACTCTTCAGCCAACTATTCCATTGAAAATCTGATGATGGAATGCTCAAACCCTTTTTGATTTCAATATTGTTATCATACCCATGTTGACCTTAAGTCACTCTGATCCTTCATATATGTGACCTTAATATGTCCATTTAAATATACAGAGGGATGGGAAGAATTATTGATAACTATATCAAAAAATAAAATCTAAAAAAAAATAGTAATTAGGTGTTTATTTTTTAATATGTAGAGTGAATCAAGTTTAATAAAAATGTATATGATGGTGTTTTGTTTTAAACTTTAATATTAATTTTGTTGTACTTTTTAACTTAAGACTATTAAGGTTATCGTGTCTTTACATTGTCTGATGTTAAAATGTTAAAAAAAAGTTTAATATATCAATAATTGTAAGTTTTTGAATTTATCAATGCATTATTTATCTTTAGTTTAATCCTATTATAATTATCTATCAGCATGGATGTCGGGCCTATCCCCCATACTATGGATACATTTGGAACATATGCTTTGTCAACAAAGCCGTATAGCACATGTTATAATATACCTTCATATATACATTGTTTTTTTTTAAATATTTAGACTTAACTTTATATATATATAGATAGATAGATTTTAATCTTAATTCTGAAACACGATCCAAGCCATGTGAAAATGATAAATCATAAATGATTCCCAATACTATAATATTTACAAATGTCAATAATTACTATTAGGAATTTGGACTCTGAAAGTATATATCATTTAGATATCAATTTAGAAATTGAAATAAATTGACTTTAAGAATGTTATTAATTTTTTTAACTGACTGATATTTAGTGTTGGCAATTTGTTTTATTTTTAAGTGAAATTTTATTTAAATAATATATAAATATATTAATAAATTGACTAATGTTTCTGAGATACATTTATAACCAACTGAATATTTTAGATTTTTATTGCTTTTTTCTAGAGCTAGGAATTTTACACAGAATGATATAGTTTATGATTTAATAACAAGCTTTGAAAAAGTGTTCTATAACTGTAAGGGAGTTGACTGGTCACACACACCCACACACACATTATATACATAAATATAAGTTGTTTGCAAAAAGTAACCTTTTGTTTTATATTAACTAATTTGAAAGTCATTTCTTTTATTTATATTTCTCTTAGATAATTTGTTGAATACTTAACATTTAGTAATATTAATGAAATTATTCATTTTAAAAATATATTAATATATTTATTTTTATTTTAGGAACTTATGATGTATTTGTTTATGTCTGTCATCTTTTAATTTGTTAAGTCTTCAATTTAGGGTAGTTCTTGTCACATTTTAAATCTAATATTGCATTTCTGTAGTTATATTTGCTTGAGTTAACAAATATGGCATCTGCTGTATATAAATGACTATAATAAATTATATATTTTGGATAATATTTAAAACTACTATTGTATAATTTATTCATTATTTAATCTATTGTTATAGCTTTTATCTGCAATTATAAAAGCATATCTGATTATTCACATTTTTATGATGTTTATTTAAGCAAATATTTTAGTTTAATAATTTTAAAGGCAGAGTTTTAAAGTTGTCTAAAATATCCGCTGTTCTCAAGCAGCTGGCCAATAGATTCTTTTTCACTTCCACTTATTATACCAGTATTATCCACACGAATTTAAAATAAATCAGTAAAAATCCATCATAAAATAGACAGATGCAAAAATTAAAAATAAATATTAAGCACATTTGAGATTATCTATAATGTGAAATGTCTCAAAAACAATCTAATGATTATCTTTTATATATTTTATTTTTTTAAACTTATGAAAATTAACATTCTATAAAGACACAAATTTAAGTCATACAGATTTTTTTGAAAATAATCAAATTGAATATATGAGATCGATTAAAGGAATAATCATTTTGGCCTATTGCATTCTGGTCTCTAATAAATTTCTTTGTTAACTGAACAAATTTCTTGACTGTTTTATTCAATAGTCCATTAAAAGCTATAGAAAGGCAGTAGATGTTGTTCTTTTTACCATGTGATAAAAAACAATAATACATCACATGACCAACAAAATGTTACATGATCTTAGCTTACACATTGCTAATTCATTGGAAAATTTCTTCTCTACACTGGTAAGCATGAAAATTATGAAAATAGAAGCACTATCTGATAAATTATTGGGTAAATCATACAAAGTGAAAGTAGTAAGATTGTTTTGAAGTTTTACACAAGATGAACATTTAAACAACTGATATGCTGTATGAAACAAATTTTTCAGTTGCAGTTTGACATGATGATAATTTATTCGCTTGCATTTCTAATCAATTTCCAGCTGAAATGCATTGCAAATTAGTTATGAATATTAGAGTGTCATTGAAGAATAAAAAATAAATGTAGTTTTCCTATACTGAGAATGCTAATGTTTTAATTAATGAATTGATGAAAATGATGAATAATAAGGCTTAAACTGATGTTTGCTGTATTTTGTCTTAAATAAGTAAGTAAAGGATAGCTTTATGTAATTTATTGGCATAATAGATCTCTTATGTAAATAATGTTTTATTGCAATCTACAATCATCTATGCTATGTAATAACAGTTGTTGAAAAGAAGAGAGCAGGTGATCCCCACTTATAAATTTAAATGCTGATTGAAATCTACCTATGCACCTGCAAAGATAGCTTAGTTTAGTA
The DNA here is from genome assembly GCA_028023455.1 of Epiperipatus broadwayi. Lineage (NCBI taxonomy): Eukaryota > Metazoa > Onychophora > Udeonychophora > Euonychophora > Peripatidae > Epiperipatus > Epiperipatus broadwayi. The sequence goes on from JAQFVV010000625.1 coordinate 125,528, forward strand.
TTACATATGATATGAATTTGGTAGAATATCACATTTCTGCAATCATAATAGTTTATTTAAATATCCTTTCATATATATTAATGAATCAGAAAATTCTTTGTCATTAACTATGTCAAACATTTATCACTTATAAAAATACAACACCACATTCATACAATCATAATCAGAAATTGATGATGGACACAAATTATCTGAGACAGAAAGTTTTTTATAATATTTTACTTTCAGGTAATTTTCTAAATCAAATAAACAGGTTCAGTAACTATAAGGATTTTAGCTGTAGTAGATATTGTGAAGATATTTTGTACACTGTTAGTCCTATATAAATTTGTTGTAAACTTTGTTAACCATATCACAGAACATAATATGCTTTATGGAGTGTGTAATTATTCTTTATTTGATGTTTTGGTTTTCTGTTCAGTATAATGAATTTTCTAGTGCTATGCACCAAAATCATAGTCTTGTATTAAATATTTTTGTTTATTAGCAATTATAATTTTTTCTGGAATAAAGATGATAATAGTTCAGCTTTTGCTTGACTTAGAGATCTATAATAATACCAAGAATATCTATGTTTTGATATTTTGTTTATATATCAGATGACAATTACAGGTGTTGAGACTTATTATATTTAAACAAAGAGTATTCATAACTTATGCACTTTAGTGCAATCATAAAGTGGCAAATTCAATAGCTAAAAATCTCAAATTATTTGAGCAGTTTGGGACTGTTTGGTTTAATCCACTGCTTTAGTGCTTGAATATTGCATTCCTATAAAACAACCATAATATTATTTATCTTCTCCCAAAAAAATGATCTTAAATATGGACAATATATTTTAATAGCAAAGAAAAGGATGGCTGAGATCATAATAGGTATGGGAAATATGTTCAGACCCCATGGAATCTGCAACATACCATTTGTACCTGTATAATTTATTCATCAAACAAAGCAAAACTTTCCATACAGTAGTGACTCTGTGCCAATGAGAGTAATCAATGGATGCCAGAAGGCTTGTGCATAAAATCCCTATCTAGTTCCTATTCATCCAATATCCCTAGACTAGTTTCTGGCTTGTGGCCTTCATCAGTGAGGATTCTTGAATCTGAGAGAACTGCACCTAGATCTTAGCATCTAATACGACCCTCCAGCAGCCACCCTTTATCTCTATTTAACTACAAAACTATGAGAATGAAATTGAAAACACAATAATATTTTCAATCTAAGCTCAATAGCTTATATAGTCATATGGGTCTGAACTCAGTTCAGCACCCATACATTTTGGTGTATTTGGCTCTTTAACAACCATAGCACCACTATCCTATTAGGCAGGATTGGTGTTAAACCCATGAACATCACATGATCACCATCTCTTATACTAGCACATAATTGTTATCAAACAAGGCAAAACTTTCCATACAGTAGTGCCACTGTGCCAAACAGAGTAATCAGTTTTGCCTTGTTTGATAACAATTATGTGCTACTATAAGAGATGGTGATCATGTAATGTGTCATTTATTCATGTTTGTTTTCAGATATAGATGAAGACTGTAAAAGTGATTACATTCATAAACATATCTTTTTACTTCTCTATTTATTGTAGTCAATGTAACACTGCCTATATGATGATCTTTTAACAAAGTTTACTAGATAATATTTTACCAAATGTTATTAATTTTTTCTGATATTGTGAGCCCTATACAGCAATAAATAGTTTGAAGATGTTATTAAGGACAAATACATATATATTTGATTGATCAAGACATTTTATATTGGTTAAAGGCTTGAATGATGGTTATTTTTCAGTGCAGGTGTATTTCCCTTATGATTCTTCAAATTATCTTTCTATATACTCTGACAGTATCTTAGCCACAATGTAATATGTATTCCTGTATTGAGGCTTTTGTGATGTGTATGTTTATTGAAATTATGATTATTCTTACTATAAGTGAATAACTGTTGATTATTTTATGTATTCTAATTTTATTTATGAGATGTTCTATATTTTCCCAGATGCATGCTCACATAAATAGTGTTTAATTAATTAAATCGCTGTAATTATATATCATGCAATATATACTATTAATGTATAGCAAACATGTTTATACATAAAACAATATATAGTATATACCATGCAGTAAAGATTAATATTAGTTTAAAAGAGATAATAAAAATATAGTCATAATAATGTAATGAGCATTAATTAATTAAGTCAATAACAAAATGATACATGTTAAAGAATTTAAATAGCATATTTTAATAGTAAACATTTTAATAAAACAGTTTAGATACTATTACAACCTTTGATATTATTAGAATTAAACGCAACCTTTTAGAATAAAAACTAAATAATCTAATCACTAATTAAATTAAGAATGGATGCAATTGTAGGCTACAATAATCATTGCTTTTATGCATTTGAACAATTCATAACATAGCTATTATAATCATAATGTATTTATATGTTGTTTTATTTATTTAATAAAAATGAGACATAATGAAAAATAAATAAATAAATAGTTACTTTTTTTCTCTCATGTGTCATAGCATCAGCCGGGAAGTGAACCCTCTAACCCGGGACAACTGCTTGTAAAGCAGCTGTCGCTGACCTCTCGACCACCAATGCTTGACAATAGTTACTTTTTCATTGATGAATGACTAAAGAAGATAAGATTGTTTTATTTATACTTGAAATTTAATAATTATTTCTATGTTATGGTAATTAGCTATAATTTTATTATTAATAACAATATCACTGACTTCTAATAAGCTTACTTGTGTGTTTCCTGAAGCATGCAAACTGAAAAGATATTAAACTCTATTAATTCTATCTTCTAGATGCTATATGAACTTAATGAAACTCAAGGAAAGGGTAGGTTTATCAAGATATCTTCACAACAACAAAGTAAATTCAAACATTTATGAAAGGTAAACATTAATGCATATAAAATATTAGTCTTTTCAAATTATCAATTTCAAACCAAAGTAGTTTGCTCATCTTTCATGTCCCACCTATTTTTTTTATCATATCTCCGACAGAAAATAAGTTAGCTAGTTTTAGTGAACAAGCATGTGTATATAATCACGTATGTTAAATTTTTTGCTTGAAGATTAAAATATAATAGGATATTATAAATAAATGATAACACTTGATTTTCATTTATTGAATTTTGCCAAAGCTTCCCATTCTTTAATCCTATTTTTAGCATCCCCTGAAGCTAGCTATATATAACATTTTATAATGAAGACTCCTATATTGCACAGACTTTTATCTTTTTAGTATATAATAAATTTGACTTTGAGATTATTTACTAATTTTTTCTTTTTTCAGCTTTATTTTGTTTTCAAAATGCTAATATATAATTAATTAATTCACAAAATCTGTTTAGAGACAATGCATCCAAGTTACTATTAATATGTAACGATCATTAATAATTGTATTATTATTTAATGATATATTTAATTATGCTTTAATTCTCAACTCATTCATTTTGAAATAATTTAGTGTATTTTTAATAAAATATATAATCACATTATGTGTGCAACCTAATTGAATTTCACCATCTATTATGGTTAGAAGTAATTTTTTTATCTTCTCAACATATATATAGTTTTTAGTTCTATACAATTTTTACACGTATTATTAATACAGAAGTTTGCTGCTACAAATCTGTTAGGCTTTTATTAGGTCTTAATAAAAGATCAATTTAAAATATTTTAATTTATTTTAACATAAAGACTAACTTGTATATGCTTTTATCCTTAACAGTAATACGTTTTAGTTAAAAGATTAACGCATGCTTTTAATCATTTTTATTAAACATTTACCTCGCAAACTTTCGGAAATAAATAAAAATTTTATATTTTTAAGTTTGTGTATACTTAATGCAATATTTCTTATAGATCATCTTAATTTTATAATATATATATATATATATAATTTAAATGTTATCAATGATGGTAACTTGGTATAATTTTGTAGGTTTTTATCCTAATCTAAGTCTATAAAGACTTCAAAACATGTTTAATATTCATATCTGCAGTTTGTTTTAAAAATGTTATTTATAAAAAAAAAATCAAATATTATTGTGAGAATAAAAGGTTTATCAGTTATCAAATTTCCATAAAATAAAATATTATTTAATTATAACCTATAAGTTATTACATATCATATCATTTACAATAGACCACATGTGAGATGGATTGATGAAATAAGAAAGTGTGCAGGGGTGAGGTGGGGAAAAGAGGCTAGAGATCGGAATTTGAAAAGACCTTCATTCTGTAGTGAATTGTAATGGTTGACAATGTTGTTGTTGATGATAACCCTCTTAAATACTTCAACAATATTATTTGTTTTCTTCATGTTTATAACCTCTATAATATCTTTCTGCAAGTTTATAAATATTTCTGCAAATATTTTTCATTATTTTCTCTTATTTTTCTTGCCAATTTCTTTTTAGATATTTTCTATCACTTTTCTTGATGATATCCAGTTTAATATTTGTTTTGGTAATTTTTCCTAAATCATTCTCTGAATAAGTCCATATTCCTTCAATTATTTTGACTTTGTTTACTATACTGTGTTTAATGTTATAAAGAAGGAACAAATTTTTGGTCATGTGCTTTTGCAAATTTACATGTACTGGCCTGTGAGCATTGATTTGGAGAGCATGAGTATGTGCTTATGCCTAGAGCTTATCTATATATTAGCCAAGCCTTGTTTCACCATGATGAAATCAGAACTTCAATCTGTTGTGTGTCTGAGTTATAAATTATTAATTGAATTGTGCAAACCTGTAGCAGAAGAGAGATAAAATCTCATTTTTAATCACCTGTAATTGAATACATAGTAAATTTTGAATGTACTGTAATAAACAGTCTATTATTTATATAGCACAGACTATGTATGTAATATTATAATGAAGGAACAAATCTTTGGTCATGCACATTTACAAATATACATGCACTCACCTGTGCTCATGGGCAAGAGCATACAAATTCATAAAAGCACATAACCAGAAATTTGTTCCTTCTTTATACTATTACACACACTGTTTGCACTAAGTAAATAATAGACTATTTATTATACTATGTTAAATAATTATTATTTTTAAAATCCTCTTACTATGTATCTATTTTATCCATAACCCTTCTGCACAGCTTTAACAATAGTCCATTCATTAATTCCCTTTTCAATTTTATCTTCAATTATCAAGTATCATCATCATTATATATAATAACACTTTTCACTACTATGTTATATACTCATTCCTTATTTAATTTTAATGTACACCAAAACCATAATATATCTCCTTTACCTTTACAAGAGATTTGCACCCTCTGTTTTTTTATTTTATTTTATAGCTTCATGTGTGACCTCTTTTTATAATATTTATGCTTAGGTACTAATGTTCCATATATTTTACAATCTATAGTTCATTTTCCAATATTATATTCTGTTGTATTTCCCCAATATTTATAATTTTTCTTTTATTTACTTCCATTCTTATATTAATTTTTGAGCTACATAATTTAAATCATCATGATTCTGTGAATAAAACTAAAAAAAAAAAAAAATAATAAAATTTCAATACAGAATCTTACTAAAATATGGTAGTAAGATCATAAATAAAATAAATAACCTGGGTTTAAATGCATAGAGATAGAAAGAAATTATCTTTGATTTTGTTCTTTCCTAGGTATCTTAAATATCTAAATAAATAATTACTTCTACCAGCATAATCTAAGTTGACATAACCAGTGTCTAGATTGGGTATATTTAATTTAGTAGTAGTATAATATTGAGTATAATCAGGGACTTTTTAATGAGTATCACTTGCCAATGTTTATCTTCATATAATACAATAAATGTTTTATATCTTTAAGCACTTCTAAAAAAAAACTATCCTTCCAATGATAATTTTTAATGATAAATATTTCTTAGATTTAATTGATTTAGTAATAAAATAAACAAGTGATATAGTTAAACAATAGCAAAAATAAATTGACCTAATTCATAATAGCCTGAGAAATTACACAAAAATTAGCCTATGATGCATGTTTAAGAATGTAATTTTTAGATTAAAGTTTATCAGCATTTTTTGCAGTTGGGCAATATTAACAATGATTTGTACACAGCTGGAATATTTTATATAAATCTACAATTATCTGTAAAAATCTCCATAACATTCTATAGTGTTTTTCAATTTATAAACAGTCATAAAATTATAAAGATTATAAAAATCATCACTTTGCTTTTTTTTGTTTTTTCATAGGAAAAAAATATTATTACACAAATGACATTTTGGAGAAATCCTCAAGGCTATTTATAAAATTAACTAAAAAGAAAAATTGAAACTAAAGATAATAAAAAATAATTGTGCAAATAAATCTCAAAACATTTTTATTTTTGAACACTTTTATTAAGTTACAGCCTCTGTTCATTGGTTTGTTTGATAGTTTGTAACACTTTTATTTAGGTTAAAACAAAATTTTTAAATCAATATTTAATATATTTATATTCAGTATGATTTTTTGAATATGATACATTTCTTTTAAACCACTGTCAATGCAATATGACACTAAAATATTTTAGTTAGATTCCCTATCTTCTTAAATCCAAAGAAATAGATGGATGAATTTTTAAATATTTTAATATCAAAGCTCAAGAATATTCATATCATTTCAATAAGTTTTCAGTAATGCACATGAGAGAATGGTACTTATATATATATATATTAAATAAGTTTAAAAAGTAACTTAACAAAATGTTTTAAAATTTAAATAAAAACTAACCTTGATTATAAAAGTTTTCTTTTTAAAAAAGTATATGACATTTTTTATTTTGACTGTAAAAATTGATTTTTTAAAAATGTTTCATAAATAAACAAATTATATTGTAAATGGTTTTTAATTTATATGATTTTACTTTCAAATATTAAACAGATTATTATATTTTCAGTGATGCATATGAAAGAACAATATATATATATATATATAAAATGTTACATTAAAAGTATTTTAATGATGATTTAAAATTCAAACAAAACCAAAACTTCTATTATAAAACTTCACTTTTTTTAAAAAAGTGACATTTTTTCTTTTGATTCTAAAAAATAATTTTTTTAAAAACATTTCTGAAATGTATAAATGTATATGTCAAGTGTTGGTGGTCTAGTGGTTAGAATAACTGCCTTCCAAGCAGCTGGCCTAGGTTCACTTCCCAGTCAATACATTTGACATATGAAAAAAATCTATGAATGTATATTATAACCAATATTTAAGCATATGATTTTAATTTCAAATAATAAGATGTTTTTGGAATAATTGTAAAAAATGTAAAAATACTGAAAAATAAAAAAATAGTAGATATAAAAAGTATTTATAATTAACACTTTTATTTCCTATTGGAACTAAAAACTAAGAAAATAATTGTTTTTTTTTCAACCACAAATGAAGTTTTTATATTTATTTTGAAATAAAAGTGTGAAGTGTCCATAACTCAAATTCTACTTTTTATAACAAGAGATTGACTTGACGCTCCTCCCATACATTTAAATATAAAACCTCAATTGTGGTTGAAGAAACAATTATTTTCTTATTTTTTAATTTTTATAGTAAATAATATGTAATAATTTTTGGGTATAAATATGATCCATGCTATGAATGCAACTTATGGAATAAGACAAACCATTTTAGATGCCATAGGATGTTCATTTTTATTGCAATAATTTAATACAAGAGATTCGCATGATAGTATTTTCAATTACTAGATGCCAACTGCACCCATTCCATCCCTACTTTGCACAGATTTGGAAGTTATCATAAACAAGAAACTGTTGTCTTAATTACATCACTTGAAGTTTATCACTCCATTTATTTTTAAAAGATATATATATTTATTTATGCATAATAGATATGAAGAACAATGGTCAATTACAGCCCTAGAGATAACAAATGTGTTTTAGATCACATATTAATAAGTATCTAATAAAATATTATTTCATGTAATTTTGTTTTTACATTGTCAGGGACATACTGAAAGTCTCTGTACCCATCATCAGCTACCACAGGTGAGTATGGCCATAACTGCATAGAATCTCAAGGTAAAAAGACAAATAAAAAATAATACATTAAAAATGAATTTTGCAATAACTATACATATTAATTTATTAAACAAAAATATATCCCCTAACATAATAAATCAATCCTGGAATCTTTCATTAAAATTTAGAAATTTCAAATATAGAAGATATTAAATAGACTTTATTAAAAATCCAATGCCATGGAACTTTTTTCTTTTAATAATTTATTCTTTGAAAAAACATGTAGGCAGCTACTTGTGCAATTAAATTTTAATTGACATTAGATCAGCTATATTAATTCTAAACTTTGATAATTTGTTAACTATAAATATGATTCTTATTCAGATTTCAATTTTAAACAGGAATTTAACTCAACAAAGATTATATTAATATTTTTTATTAATCATTCATTAGACTATAGATCTTTTTTTTTATCTTTGGTCATACGTTTATGGTTATATCCCTCCTCAAGGTGTTAAAAGTGGATAAAAACAAGTTCCTACTTTGCATGAGAGGTATGTAGTAAAAAATTGCACTACAGAAATATTAGCAAAGATTATATATTTAGATAGCCCTATTTAAATATTCCCAGTTTATTATCCAAGCTTCCCCTTATCTAAAAAATACTCTGAAAGTAATCTGCCTTACATAATTTAGCCAGGCCACTGCCTTTTTGCTCACACTTTAAAATAATCCAAATAATTATAAAATCAATAATATTATGATAGTAAAGTCAGAGATAATAAGCAGCAATCAAAGTAGTTTTTTTTTTAAATTTATGTTTATAAAATATTCAATTTTTTTTATGTAATAATATAAAAATGTGTAATAATTAAAATGCTATACTCAATGATATTCTGATTTTTATTTTGTTTTGAACATGAGACTCAGACTTCAAATGTTTATACTCTAAGAGCATATACTATAATATTTTTTTGTAATAGCTCAATGATATCTTGTTGAGTATTGAGACATGAGCTATTATAAAAACATTACAGTGCATGTGCTTAAGATATAAATCCATTCTGCTTAAATTACATAGATCTATTAACTGAAGCACAGGCTTGTTATATACCTGTGTCTATATATATGTAATATAGCGTATATGAGCACAGACTTTCACACCACTCTCCACTCTATCTAATAACACTGATACACCTACACACATATATGCTGAAAAGATAAATAATCACCAATATACGTATTTCATGCTAAACCAGCAATCATCAGTTGGTCCAGACTATCATCTTTACACACTTATATAGTATAAGTGCTCAGATATATATTAAGATAAACAATCCTTATAGTTTAATGGACAGGCTTCAATCCACTCCACACTCCAACTCTTCAACCATCCATCCAATTGAAAATCTGATGATGGAATGCTCAAAGGCCACCCTGAGGCTGAGATTATTGTCACACCTATGTTGACCTAAGGTCAATCTGAACCCCACATGTACAGGACATAATCCATTTAATACATATGCAAGGATGGGCAGACATCTCTATAATGTAATAACTGAAGCACAGGGTTGTTATATACCTATGTCTATATTACATAGATCTATTAGTAAATAGAATTAAACAGCAAGTCATTATTTATTATTATTTGAAATAATTAGTTATTATTTGATAATAGTACCAAACTCTCCATACAGTAGTGCCACAAAGTGCAAGCCTTCATAATTTTGAATAATCAAAGACACCAAAATGTATAGTTGCTGAATTGAGTTCAGATCTATATAAATATACAAGTGAAAGAGCTTCAGTTGGAAACATTAGTGTTTTCATCTTAGGTTCCTAGATTTTACAGTTAACCCAATGGATAAAAGGTGGCTGCTGGATGGTTGCATTGGATCCTAAGATCTAGGTGCAGTGCTCTCAAATCCAAGGCTCCTCACTGATGAAAACTACAAGCTAGAAACTAACCTGGGGATGAAGGATAAGTAGGTAATAGATAGGTATTTTATAAACAAACCTTCCTGCAGCCATTGATTATGAATATCTGCCCTTTGTGGCACTACTGTATGGGGTGTTTGGTATTCTTATTAACAGTGTGTGTAAGCATATGAAATGGTGATCATGTGATGTTTTGATAATTATTCTTTGTAGTGATTCTTAACATAATTTTAGTTTCCTAGTATTTAAATATACATCTCAAGCTATTATTAATGAGCTTTCTGTACAATATTAATAATGAAATAATAAAGTTTAATCCCAAAAATTTTTGCAATAATCTAGACATTATTTGAAAGTCTCAGAATAATGTCTGCAAAAGACAAGTTTGGAAATAATTGTTAGAAAATGCCACTGGATTTTTTTTCATACAAAAGACAATTTATATATATATATATATATATATATATAAATTGTCTTTTAGTTATATATATATATATATATATATATATATATATATATATATATATATATATATATATATCTTTCATTTATGTTAACAACTAATTTTATATGAATTTAGAATATTACTCAGAGGCTAAACTCGCCATAGAGTAGCACCACTCAGTGCAAGCCAGAGTAATCAATGGATGCAAGAAGGTTTATACATAAAATCCCTATCTAGTGCTTACTCATCCAATATCCTCACACTAGTTTCTTGCTTGTGGCTTTCATCAGTGAGATGGCTACTGGAGGATTGCATTAGCTTTTCACTGATAAAATCCACAAGTTAGAAACCAGTCTGAGGATATTGGATGAGTAAGCACTAGATAGGGATTTTATGTTTAAACCTTCCTGTATCCATTAAGCACTCTGGCTTGCACTTAGTGGCACTACTGTATAGAGAATTTAGCCTTTATGTAAACAGTTTATATAATCATAAGCAATGGTAATCATGTGGTGTTTAATAGTTTAGAATATTCCAGCATATATTTTGTTTATCTTTAATTCAATCTTTTATCCAGCAAACTATCTAGATTATTGCTAAAATAGAATCTTTTTTTTCCACTAAAACTCGAATTTTGTAAATCCATTAATAGTGTTATAAAAGTTGATAGCATTTAATAACCAACAAATGCTTAACTTAAAAGTTATTGCTGAAACAATAGAAATCCACTAAATTCTGAGCTTTATTATTTAGGAGAGTTTTTAAAACATATATGTGGATATGTATTTTTTTAATTTAAATATATGTTTTATATTTTTCTAGTTGTCTGAATATAAAAGTAGGAAACACTAAGAGATATAGAAATAGTAAACTGTTGTAATAGGAAATTAACATTTTGATTTTAATTCTTATGATGGTTTTATTTATTTTTTTCTAAATAAACTAAGCATTAAAAATCATTAATGATACATGCAATCAGATCACATTATTTCACTGTCATTTTAGACATTATTGATACTGCAGAATAAATGGCTCTTCAAGTTTAATCGACATTTTCCATAGCCTATCTTCTCTGTATCACATCAAAAACTTTCTTGTAATCTTTTGGGACATTTAAGACTTCAACTTGTAATAGCATTTTGTTTAATATTATGAACAGTTCAGTTTTATTTCAGTCTCTTATGTTTTTAATGATATCTGTTTCTTCCCTCATCCAAGTATTTTGTTTTTGATCCTTTCTTGCTATTCCCAACATATGCCTCTTCATCATTTGTTGTGTTATCTAAAATCTTTGCATTTTTTCCCCTCAGTATCCAAGTCTTAGAGCTATAGATAAGAACTGGTAAAACGCATGTATTAAAAACCTTCCATTTCTAATTCATAGGCATATTTCTTTTTAATATTAACAAAGAACATATCATATGGTAATTATTAAATTATATATTTTCATTTGAATTTATAGTAATACTTGGATGCATCTCTTAAAATGTAAACTCGTGAAATGCTAAGAAACTCAAAATTATTGTTTTCTGTTTGGCAGTTTTTAGATAGTAACGGTAAAAATGAAAAGCCAGAGCTATATAAAAATATTGGATTTTTTTTTCTATGATAATACTATCAGTAACTCCTATATAAATTAAGCCATAATTAAGTGCTGCTTTATTAATTTTTCTGTTAATTGTCTAAGCTGTCAATACTATACAAATACTTCCAAGAACTATGATGCTCTTTATAAACAGTGGGAAAAAAAACTGAAAAATTAATGTTTCTAGAAGTGTTTTTTTATGTTCTACACAAAGTTTTCTGTTTCTAGCTAAGCATCATACTGAAAATATTCAAATACATTTCTTCTCTTTTCCCAACAAGTAGTTTGAATCTTAGATAACACATGGAATGGTTATTTAGTTCTAAACAAAGTATTTCATCACTGTTTTAACTGATACATAACTGATTCAAATAGGCATCTAATTCTTGATTAGTAAATAGGTATCTAGCAATTAATGACTATAGGAAAAGAAAACAACTGCAAAATTTTTGCCCTCTTTCTCTTCTTTTTCTAATATCTCTCTTCTGTAAATTTTTGTGGCAGTTTTCTCTAGAAGTTATATTAGCATTTTACTTCACCTCTAAAGAATGCTTAAAGCTAAGTTTTAACATTAAAATTTATTCAGTCATAAGATTTTAAAATTAAATTTTGTTCCAGTCCAAATTGTAAACATTTACGAGATAATAATAAATGAAAATTTGGCATTCATATGATTAATATTGTTAAACAAAATTTTATAAAGACATTTTAATTTTATCTGTTCATTTTTTTTCAATACTATTTTTTTTTTTTTTTAGTATTAGAAAAATAATGCATCTGATTATATGATTTACTTTGTATATTTGAGCCTAAATTTTCATTTTTGTTAAATTAATCATTACATCTATTTACCTGAAACCTGACAGAATCTTTTTTGAAAATAATTATATTGATCTGAAGAAGTTATTTACATAAATAGGTAACATTCAAACTAGAAAAAAATCTCAAACATGTGCTATTCTCTCATTTTAGGAATGTAATGATAATTTTGAATAGGGATCAAGGATTTGAAAAGATTTCACTCTTTACCAATCATATATCTACTGATATTAGATTATACTGTAGTTTCAATTTCTTTAATTTTTATTCGAAGCTAATAATGATATTTTTTAAGCTCATAGTTTTAATTTTAATACATGTTTTATTTTTCTTCTCATGAATATTGTCATTTATATACAAAAATACATAAAAGCATATAAATGTACATATAATTTCATTGTAAATAAAGTAGCTTTTTGTTTATACGGTATATTATTTTTGATTACTTCCAAACATTTTCAAAATAGCACCTGCCATGGTCAAAGTTAAGTCTATTTATATCATATAACCATGAAAACATTAAATATAATATATTAATCTATTATGTATACATACAAATAGAAGCCTAACAGTTAAAATACTGTTTTCTTCAATTTTTTGTGTTTGCATTGTACATTGTTTGCAAGTTTGAATTCTGAAAATTTTTAGAAACTATTATCTATTTTAGCTTATTTTTATTACATCTAATTAGTTTTTCATATCATATTTTTTTAAACATTTATAATAATTTGACTGTCCTTTTTTTTGACATTTTTAATGTTGACACTAGTTTTGAGATGTTTTCTAGGTCAATAATTTTTCTGTAGTGTAATTGTTACTACACTACTCTTATGCAAGATAAGACTGGTTTCTATTCACTTTTAACACCTCATGAATGGGTGTAATCATAAACATATGACCAAAGATATGTGAAAAAGATATATAATCCCCAAGATACACATTTTGTGCTAAACCAGCACTCATCCCTTGACCAAGATCATAATTTCTTCCAAATATCTTTATCATTGTTCAGTATATATAGATAGCCAATTACTACAGTTTAATTTATAAGTGTCAAAGTTATTGCCCTCACAACTTTGACACCAACCACTTGATGGAAGTATATTAATAATTTTTATTAGTCCTTCATTAGACTAAAAGTTATCCACTTAATGAATAATATTTCTGTAGTGTAATTTTTATTACACTACTCTCACACAAGGTAGGTCATTCACTAATGAATTTTTTTAAAGTTCAGTTTGTAAAACTTCATTATGCAACATTTCTGGGATGATATTGTATAAATTCTTACTTGTTTCTTAGAAATTGTTGTTAGTAGATATTGTATCGGCATATGAATATTTATAAACATTATTTCAAAGTGCACATCTCCAAAACTTTTTCCAGCAGTTTTATAAGTAATATTTAGTAAATTAAAATGAAAAACTATGAAAATAATAATAAATAGAGATTCTTTATATCATTTGGATTTTGCAGATGGTGTAAATGTTTTTGCATATAACACTTCAGAAATGTTGCAAAACTGATCACTTGAACATAAGAAAATATGACTGAAGATAAAAAGATGAAAAAATAATATTTAATGAAACATTTTCAGAAGAAAATAAAGATTAATAATCATTAATTAGAAAAAGTTAATTATAAACATGAAGAGATATTTGTAGAAATAAACTAATATTATGAAAAAATATTTGTAGATGATTAAACAAGAAATTTGTAATACATGTGTTTAACTAGGTCTTACTTATAGATTTTATACTTAGACATTTAACAGAAGAATAATTAAAAAACCTCAGGTGAGTCAACAAAGTGTAGAGAGATATATGTTGAGAGAAACAAGAGGAGATCAAAGGCAACTTATTTGATTGAGAGAACAAATAAATAACATTGATATCAATGAAAAAAATTAAGAAACTAAAATAAAGTTAAGAGATAATAGTTGAGGTACAGTTAAAATCTTACACTGGATTCTAAGAGATTGCAAAAAACTAATAAAAGACTATTTTTAAAATGAATGAATTTTGTTGGTGTGATATGAGCAAAATAAGAGGCTACAGATTGGAAAAACTTAAGTAAAGATGGAGAGACTTCATTTTGCAGTAGATTGATAATAAATTGATTTTTATTTACAACTGTCAAACTCACTCCACTCACAACTTTGACACCATCCACCTTAGATAAATGCAATAATGATTATTAATAATCATTTACTAAACTAAAGATTATCTCTAGCACAGATATAAACTTTAAACCTCAGTTAAAGATTAATATATCTGGGTTTTTTTTTAAACATACAGACTCATGGAGTTATTCATCTTTCTCTTTCCCATGTGTAATATCTCTATAGATATATTAAACAAACTTCATACTTCCCCATTCTTTTTAAATTCATATAAATAAAGATACAATAAAAGACAAATGACCCCCAAGATTCATTTTGTGCTGAACGAGCACTCATCAGTTGGCCCAGGTCATTATCTCTCACATATATTTTTGTTATATAAAGAGTAAATTGATAATAGTTAAAAATAATGCAATAACTCAGGTAAAATAACTCACTATATCTTTTACATTATTTTTTTTTTTTTTTTATAATTTGTGATTTACTTCTAAAGTGAAGCCAGAAAATATTTACATAAATCAGAGTTTTCAAGTAAGGCCAAAATTTTTAAAGGTAACTAATCCATAGAAAATTATTATCTAATAAGTCAATGATAAATAGCTTTTAAATATTCTGCTGCAAAAAAAAAGCTAGGGAAAAGTATTACCATATTTGTAAAGTGGTGATAGTTTGAGTATTTTTCATCCTTGTATAAAAACTGAACTTAAGAATAGTTAGACATCCATCTTAGGGCAGCTATTGGATAAAAGACAATCTTAATCATGATTGAAACCTGAAAAAAGTAGGTTGCTTCAGCATGAAGTTAAATCTTAGATCATGGGCATGGAAGGCATAATGCATAACCATTGCATTACACTAGATTTATATCATATATTTGATGACATGTTTAAAAATCCAATATTGGTCAATAAATGAGTATCTAGCTATTTTAAGAAAAAATAACTAACCAAGTATTCACTCTGTTTAAAAGGAAGAAAATATGAAATGATGTTAAACAAAGTGTTATAACATAATATTTACTTACTGAGTTTAAACTACTTTATTTATGAAATTGCCGATATCGTTATGCATATATATTAGATTTTTAAAAAAAAATCGAATGGTTTATTGTTTGAAAGTGCATAAGAAATTCGACTGAACGTGTTGATAAATATAAGTATGATCCAGGATCTTTGCTCCAGAATTTGCCCCTCTACTCGGTACCAAACTATACAGGCCTTTATTAATACTAACTTTTCTGTTATAAATTAATATATTATTATTAATTGTTTCTGAAATTTCGATTTTAAATTTTCTTTAAGCACATTTATCAGAATTTATTTGCAAAACTGTATGATTTTTTCTTTAAAAACTATTTGATTTCGAATAGCACACACACACACACACATATAGGTATAAATGCGCCCGCGTGCAATGTTTGTCAGATCTTTACCAAGAAAAAAAAAAGTGAAAAGAATTGTGGATTGTCTGGAATAAGTATTTGACATGGATTGGGCTAATCCTGGATGTTTACTATTGATACATATATATATATATGACTACCTTTTTATTTAATAAATGAGGAAAGAAGAAGTTATATTTTATAACTTTTTTTGTCTGGAGTTATACTTTATAACTTTTTTTTCAAATTACATTTCTAACTTTACACTATAAAAGAGAAAGAAGGAGGGGAAAAAAACTCGTCAATAATATGAACTTAATACTTTTATATAGAGTTGATTTTTTAAAAATCATTATTATTACAAAACAGAATTCATCTAACATTATGAAAGTGCATAAAAAAAGAAACTAAAGAAAGATCACCCAAATCAATTCATTTGAAATATTACTATTCAGCTCAAATAATGAGTCCCATGCCATTTTTGTTTTCTACTCTCCCCGTGTCCTTTACCCAGACAGTGTTCCTTGAAGGCCTATTATTTTTATAAAAATGTCTTCGATGATTCTTTCTGGCAAAGATAAAATTTAACTAAATTCAATTTCTTTCCCTATGGTGTAATATTAGAGAAATAATACCTGTCCTAAGCAACGAACCAGGGAAATGAAATCGGCAGTACATAAGGCTGGAAGCGGTCTGATTGTGAAGTTCAGCTGTCTCCGCGCAGTCATTAGTAGGTTAGGAGAGCTTCGACACCAACTCGCAAATTACATGGACTCGAAGTCAAACTGGAGCGTTCGTTTTCCTGTAGACTATTCACCCAAGCATTTCAATTAATTAAGCTCTTTTATTTCTCAGTTCGGTTATTATAAAGAATATTCTAGTCCCTGGTTATTTTTTTTATATAGCTTCTGAAAATAAAACTCTTGTTATGAGTTTTCAATTGATGCTTTGATGTAGAGTTGATTATATCAACTTTCATCAAAATGGGTTCACTTGCTCTTCATTTTTTATTATGACAATGAAAATAAAATATCTAAATAATAAAAAAGAAATACTATGTAAAATAAAATGACTTTTTATAGTCGTTTTGCAATTATCTTATTTATATATATATTTTCTTTACTCTCGAGAGAATTTCTTAAACTTTATGAAAAACTTGTCAAACATTAAATGAATTGGAAAATATTATACAGATAAGATGAAAAAAAAAAAAACGAAAAAGGTTTTAAGCCCGCCATTTTTTTTACTATATAAGCTATTTTATTGTAACATAGAGATAAAACGTTTATTTGCATATACCCATCTTTCAATTTATCAATTTCACTTTCTCTCTCTATATATAAAACCAATAATTTGTTCATTATATACATGCACACATGATGTGTGCAATGTTGTAAAAAAGTGTTTTTAAGGCAGTATGTGTTTACTATAAATAAAATAAATTAAAAATCTGACACAGAAGTTTTATACATAGGAATCTTGTTTTCCAGAATTAATAACAGCAATCCAGTCAACAAGCTTCAACAAATCAATTCGTAAATTACTGGGATTCGAACTTAGATTGGAGTATTCTCCCAAGCATTAATATCAATTAAACAATTCATTATTCAATACCTAGTGAGCATAGTTTGCTACAAAGGAAAGATTAACAATATTACAAATTAACTACAGCTCAGTACTGCTTTCGACCATGCAGATCATATTCATAGCACAAGATAAAATCAGATTATTTTATGAGAGGTTGATGAATAGGCATTTTCTATAAATGTATAGATGTAACGTTAAAACCATGATTAAACCAAAAAATATGAATAACTATTAATTTTAAAAAATAGATACTGAAGAAGAAGCAATATGCGGGGGGGGGGGGTTTACCAAGATTAAAAAATTAAGATATTGTAAAACTTTATTGTTTTTTGTATATATATTTTAAATAAAACTTATTACATTGTAGAATAAAAAACTATTGCATTAAGAAAAATTAAAACATTAGGGCAATTAAAATATAATTAATTTTAAAAGATACATCCAAGTTGGCCAATTAAAAATAATTATAAAAGTCACTGGGGCAAATAAAAAATATTGTAGTTAAAGATAAGATTCAATCAAAGCTCATCAATCAATTATAAAATATTAGACCAATATATAAAAGATTGGATGGTTAGATTTGACTTTATCATACTAAGAATAAAATGCTCATGTTTACCCATTACCTTATGATAGATACAGCAGAAGAAAAAAAAATCCATAAGTAGAATACTATTTTGTCAAAATCATTCACATAAATAGGTATATAATTGAGATTGTTCAAACATTGTTTTATACATCAATCATATAGGACTTAGAAAATATTGTATATTTTATCAAAATGAATTTATAACTGCTAATCCAGACTGTTCTAAGGGTGGGAATATAAATATACTCATAGTGGAAGTGGAAAACTGCTAGTTGATTGTGCACTTTTTGAAATTAAAACATGTTATCATAGCTATCTAAATGTTTTCTATTTTCACATTAATGATGTAATGTTTTATAATTCAAAACAACAATTGGATATAGATAGTGGCCAAGATAGACTTAGATATAACTCTATGTAATATGTTAAATATAAAATGTATTAAACCATTTAAAAGAGGGGTGTAGTATAGACATTTTGTGAACATTTTACATTTTAAAAAACATAAAATAGATTTAGATTATCTTGAAGTCCTTATATGACAAGATGTTGTCTACTGTAGTGCCATCTAGTGTAAGCTTGAGTGACTAGTGATAACCACATTTTTTAATCTTAGTATTTAAATCCACTTCCTTGGACTAATTTTTGAATTTTTATTTCATCAATGAGACCTGGAATTCAAAGTTGAATCGACTCAGGAAGCCTCCTTTAATTTCATTCTATCTATTAAGCTAAAAACATGAAATTTTAATTAACCTAGGATTTTGAATCCAAATCAAACTTAGGTGACATTTACAAGATTTTAATAATTTGAAGTTATATATAAACAATTTGCTGTCTTGATTAACGACAAAATGTTTATAATAAATATTTCAGCATTCCTTTAATTTCTAGATTGCTATATTGCAGAAATATTTGTTAACAGCATATGATTTGTTAAGCAAGACTAAAAAAATATTTTTAATATAGAGAAATAAGACTGCATTTCTTTTATAAATATATAATACCTTGAGATTAAGACTTATGCAATTGTTAAAAGAGGTAATTGAAATGTCCTTTAGCAATATAAGATGATTATTTTTTTGATAAAAGAGCAATTCATCTTCTATCATCACCTCAGTTTTTTATATAAAAGGATGTGTGAAATAATTAGACTAGATAGAATGAAATAGATCATGAAATTTATTTCAAAGTATTTTAAATTGCTTGATGTCTTTAATTGACATTTCTGGCAATGTTCTCAACTTAATCACAGTCAATCCTGTCCATTAAAGTATGAAGATTGGCTATCTTAATATATATCTGAGCACTTATATCATATATGTGTAGATATGGTAATCTGGACCAACTGATGATTGCTGGTTTAGCATGAAATACGATATTCATGATTATTTATCTTTTCAACATATATATGTTCGGGTGTATCAGTGTTATAAGATAGAGTGGAGAGTGGTGGGTCGTGCGAAAGTCTTTGCTCATATACCCTATATATTACAATTAAAATATGTAATATAGACTACTCCCAGTGTTTAATATATATATAAAACTTTAAGATTAAGACATGTAAGTGTTCCAATAGGTAACTGAATTACCCTCTAGCCATATAGTTTTGTTTTAATATAATATATAATTTACAGTACATTAGTTATATAAGTGATCAAAAAGTATTGAAAAGAAAAAAGGTGTAACCAGGAAATGTTAAAAATTATATAGATTTCTGCAATTGAAGAAAGTGAATAAATAATCAAAATGCACATGGCAATTGCATTGGATAGTTTTTGCAGGACTTAAGTGATGATGATGAAATGAAAAAGGTAATTTAACATTTTTATCAATAAATAGTCAAAAACAATGTTTATATATATATATATATTCATTCTATTTGCATTAATAGCAGCAAATCAAAAAAAAAACAAAACTCCCAGCTTAATACGATAGGTCCAATTCTTCATTCTATTGACATTAAGTATATGGTTGAGTAGACATTGATTACCCGTTGCATAATGATCCCTATTTTCATTATTTAAATTATATCCTCAGACAAGCTTATGGCATGCCTTCGGGATTCAAAATTAGAAAGAGTGGTATCCATCCAGAAACAATCTTTAACTCTATTTTAACTGTCAATTTAAGTGCTTACAGTTAAAACTGCAGTTTGCTAAATGTGATTAATGGATACACATCTGCATTTTTTCCAACTTCGAATCCCATGCCTTGCTTATAAAGACTAAATCTAGAAACCAGTCTGAGCATGAATATTTAAATAGTAAGAATAGGGATTTATATGCACCACACAATTATTGATTATTTAAGTTTATACTAAATGGCATTAAAGTCAAGAGCTGTTCTTGTCTTATCCATTTACATTATATACAATAAATTGCCATTCTTCTATTTGTATGATATTTTTACATCGCTTTATATATCTAGCTGTATTTTTGAGAGCTCAATTATTTTATTAATTAAAAAAAAAATCAATGTCTAAGTATCCAGTTCTTTTTTTTTAATGTCTTCAATGATTAATCTTTTTTCATGTAACTTGTTTCAAGCTTTCTAAATTCGTCAAAATTATTTTTACTATTCTCCTCCAAAACCTAGGCTAAATCTTTTATAGCTTTTTGTCTCTTTCTATAATTGGTCAAAGCATTTCTCCATACAAAGATATTTTTGAACATTTAAAAGATAAGGTAAATCATGGGCTCCATACCAAGAGAAGGTTTATTGGCATATAGTGGTAGGAATATAATTCTCTCTTATAGTTATAAAAATTGCATCATAATGCAGTCATGTTTTATTATTAGAGGCATGCATTGAACAAAGTTAGTCAATAACCTTTACAGCTATACCTAATAAGATCTAGACACTCACTTACTGATCTATACTGAATAATTAGCTCATTTGATTATTAGCTTACTGCTTAAAATAAATATTGATTTTTTTTTCAGATCTAAAAAAGTTATCCAAGGTTTACTATGGTCTAGACTTGAATTCTAAATTTTAGACAGTGTAAGTGCATGCATGACAACTCTTTCCTTTGAAAAACTTTGTGTCATAACCTAATCTTAAAAACCCGGGTTACCTAATAATAATTGTTTTCTTATTAATTATTTTATCATCACTTAAACATTTTTAGGATTTAAAACCACTAAATTGTTATATAATTTCTCATTTCAACTTTCAATTCTAAAGCTTTTTAGTCTTATTTGATGCATATCTATTTTTATTTAACTTTCTGTAAAATACAGCAATCTTCTAATTAATAGTTTATAGTCTACATTCACGACTGTCCAGTTATCAGAAGTGATTAATATTCGTTCTTTTAAAGCAATGTCTGAATAAATATTAAATACAATAGAATAAAGACATTTCTTTTTACAAGAAAGTCTATTTTCTTTTACAGTTATTTTTTCTCTCCTACAATTTTTTTAACAATCAAGTTTTCTTTTCAAATATAACTTTTTAGATTATGTAAATAAATAAATCAATTCATCTAACAAATGTTTTAATAAGACTAATCAATAAATAATAATCTGTCTTTTTCTTCTGGTATATGTTTTAATAAATACTACTACTTCAATTGTATGTCTTATTTTTTTTTATCTCTTCTATATACAATTGTTCTTCACTCAAATACTTTTATTATTTTATCAGAAATGTATCTATTCAAAACTCTCAATATCTTTAAGTAATGGATGCATACATTATTTGTTATACAATTCTTACATTTCAGTGCATTGGGGCTTTTTCTAGTGCAATGATAATTATTATAAAAAAATTGTCTATTTTTATAAGTCAATAATATTTATTACTAATATCAAACAACTGTCTCAATCTATTTTATCTATGGGTTTTAGTATTTCAATTAGAATCTTAGACAATTCCTGAGGTTTTGAATCTGGATCTCAAAAGGTAGCTTTGCCTTTCCCCCCCTATATTATATAATCTATTTTATCTTTATTATATTAAATGTTCTTTTTAAATTAGCATAAATAAAAAATTATATCTATTGTAAGAAGTAATTGCATATTTTTGATTTTTATATTCAATTATTGCAACACTTGGATATATTATCTACTATCACATTACTAATCCAAACTCTTTTACCTTTTTTTTACAATATTGTCATATCTCACCTTGCCTTCAGAAGTGAATCAGTCCATATTCCTTCCTTACTTGATCAGATTAAGCGTTCATTGCCACTAACCAATGGGTAAACATACAGATAAAACTCAACCAATGGTTAGTATGGGCCAATAGGCAATTATGCTCTCTGAATCCGATTACTTTCGGTAAAAATTGAAGATATGGCAATAAACAGTCAGCCTTTTTAGAGGCAAGAAGAGAATATCTCCCTAACCTAAGTGACACTACACATTCTCCGTTGAAACTATTGCTAATAGTGAACATTTCCATTATAGCCATTATGCTATAGATCTACTCAGTGAGGCAAGTCCATGATAGGACTAGAAATTGCTAAAACTGGAGCTGATTCAAGGCAAGCTGTCTGATATAGTCAGAAGAATTATTGGACAAACTCATGAGACAGGGTGTTACATACAGGCACCACTGACCCTGCATTAATTGAGATTATATACATGGGAGTATATTCATTGGTATTGTGTATTATGTAAATATATTGTATCCTAACAAATTGTATTAATTGAAGTTCACATGTTCATATTTTTTGTTGCTATTAGTTTGAGTCCGCAATCCAGACCAAACACAGCAGAATTGGTGCAGTCAACTTCACTTTTGAATTTGTAATTTAATTTTCCACTATTTATATTTATTTTTTATCCAAGAAATTTAAAAAGATTTTTCCCAATATATCTTTTCACTTTATGTATGTAGTCATTTTTGGGGGCTAATTTTTTTTTAAAAATAAAAATGACTTAATTTGTGCATGATTAAACTATGAAGACTAATCAATAAATTTTATGCATTGTAATTAAATCTACTCTTAATCAAGACGTAATCCATTACAAATCTACTTTTATCACTTGATGCTTTTGATACACAAATTTTCTCTAACTTTGTACAACATAATAAAATTAACTCTGAAGTCAATTGCTCAGTACGTCCTATGACAGTGGTGGCAAACATTTTTATGTGTGCTTGCCAAAAATTTCCAAAAAATATTTATTGAGTGATTGACTACCATACAGTTATTAAATCAAAATACTAGTATAAACAACTCAATTATTGCAAATTCTTAAAAGTTTATAAAACAATGAAAGAATAATAATAATTACAATAATTATTTATTTAATTGCAAATTTCATACTTTATAAAATTCTTAATAATAATATTAAATAAACAAAATTTCTTAATAAGCTAAATTAAATATAAGTGAATGATATTTAGAACAGAATGAGTCAAATGGAAGAAAATACTACAGAATTAATAGAAATTAAAACAAAATTTTGAAAATAAACATATAAAATCAACATAAATCATATTATTTAATAAAGTATGAACATTTTTAATTATTATAATATTAGTATCATCTATGTTCTTTGTTGCTTTTTGAAATTTTTTGCAACCCACTACTGATGGTTTTGATTTCCCCAGTGATCTTCTTCAGAACTCCTACTTATATGATTTGGGAATATAAGTGGAAGTTTTGAGGAGGATTGCTAGGATAGTCAGTGCTGTTCATGGTGGGTTGTGGAGGGGCATTGCAGGAAATGGTAGAGAACATAGATGATATTAATATTATATGGATTTGGCAATGCTACAAGAAAGATAAAGTTATAATACTTCATAAAGAAGTATTTTTAATTATTCACATTAAAAGTGAATAAGATGGATGATGCTTTAATGTGAAAATGTGTGCTATTCAATACATCTTGCATATATGTATGGGTGAGGTGTGTGTATACAATTGGTTTATTTATATAAATCAGTGAAGATGACAATAGATTAATAAAATAAAATGTGTGTATTATATTATTTTATTCTTAAATTTAGTTTAGAAATAAAAAGTAATATAAGAAAATATATATTGTTATTTTTTAAATAAATATGTAATATTAAGAAAATTAATATAATTTAGTTTATTTATTTTCGGGATTAGAACTCAGACTTTCACACAACTCTCAATACCACCAAATTTATCTTTTCAACATGTGTGTGATCAGGTGAGTCAGCAATATAAAATGGCATTGAGAGTTGTGGGTCGTGTGAAAGTCTGAGCTCGAATCCCACATACATTACATATATAAATGCAGGTGTTAATCCTGTATAATGTATTAATTTATTTATTTTCTTAAATCTTTAAATAATATTGTTAAAAAAAGTATTTAAAAATTACATAGATGAATTTATGAAAGACTATGGGACATGAAATAAAATGATACACGTTGCATGAGATGCTTAGCAAGAGATATTCGAAAATTTGATGTAGCATTCTTCAGACATGAATAGAAAAGTATAGATTGTTTTCAAAAGGACAATAAAATGGACTACTGCAACAAGAATTGTACTTTAAAACTAAGTGCTGTAAACAACCAAAGAAGCAAAGAGTAGACTTATAATGGGTTGAAATCATGATGGACCCCAGTAATTAATTATTTTGCCAAAAACACCTGTTATAATATATATATATATATTGTCTAGATCATCATTTTCAAGGGATCACAAAATACTATTACATCAACAATAGCTCATGGGAAAAAATCTTCAGAAAAAAGTAAGTGACAACATTCTATTATTCAATTTTAACAATAAAATTTATTCTGGTTTTAACTAAAAATATATCTCTAGAGCTCTCTTGTCATTCCATTATTATAAAGCTTGCTGAACTACTTTTTTTAAAAAGATTAGTTTATTCTAATTAATGGATATATTATCTTGCACAATCTGTTGTGAACTATTTATGGAATGGAAGCAGACAGTATATTGACGCTGCTATATCTACTATTATATGAACTCACAACAGCTTTAGCCATTCAGTAAAAAAAAAGACTGTTTAGTTTATGTATTTTGAAAAAAAAACTATTATTAATATATAATGATATAACACAGTTTTATATAATATTTTATACATTATGATATAATTCATACATTATATGTCGTGGGTTAGTATTATTTAAGTGTGGAAGAGATACACTTTTTTAAAATCTGATTATCTCTTAATTTATTAATTTTAATGTATAAAAGATAATGTGACACTTATTCTCGATATTAAGCATAAAAGATTAGATATGATTACCAGATTTATATATAATACATTCGAAACACTCATATATATATATATATGCACTTATACATTTGTAGGGCATTCTAACTTATGTAAAAAAAAAAAAAATCAGCAAATAACTTTTTTTTTAATCTAGAGCAATATTTGTTAATATTTATTATTATTTTTTAAATTTGAATTCATTTTCCCCCGTTAATATCAATAATTCATTGATGCGTGATAGTTTAATAATCTCTACATATTTGAACACTGATATATTATTTGATTATAGCTATTTAGTAGAATATAGTATTATTATTTATAATGGAATATTAAATTTAGTCATGGTCCTCAACCAGATTTTATTGTAGCACGTTTTAAATATTCACATATATACAGTAATTTAAAGAATATATCTAAAAGAATATATGACAGTGTTTACATGTATAAATTACATGCTTATGTAATATATCTACACGTTATAAAAATATATATAATTGTTGGCTAAATTTTAATTGAATCATTCTTAATGCTGTTTGGATATAATAGTTACTTTTGGCTCCACATAGCATTGATGTTTGTATTCCTTGTTTGGGCTTTACTTGGATATTTTCTCTATAAGGCTCTTATTGCTCATTTATAACAAAATTTCAATTGCATTTTTGCTTCCTAATTTGTTGTATTTTATAATATAATATTATTATCAATAGAAGAATAGGCTTCAAGTATCTTCCTTTATTTAGCTAAAAGTTTACAGTTACAATTGAAACAGTCAGCTTTATCAATCAAACTGTTCACCTACTATATACTATAGTAGTATTTCTGTATGTGTATCTATCACCAAATTCTCGTATATCAGGTTAATATTATATCCAAATCAGGTTGGATTTAAATATAAAGGTATTAGTTATGTATGTGTGCATACATCTTAAGCCTACAAGATAAAAGGTGTATCTGTATATGTAAAAAAAAACCCATATATACACACACATATATTTCTAGGAGTAAATTAATGAAAACTGCATTGTATGTGTAACACGAGACTACATATATGCAGGAAAGAATAATGTTAACAGATTTAAAACATTATAAATTTATTTATTTAAAATATTTATTCTAAAGAAAATTAATATTTGAAAGTATTGTATATTTCTGCATATATTGCTAAATTAAATAATCAAGTTACATATATAACCAGTTGTTTTCCATTTTTTTTTGTTTTCGAAAAATTGGTATTATAAAATTCCAATTATAGATTTGTTTTCGAAAAATTGGTATTATAAAATTTAATCTTTCTCACTGTAGTGTGACCTAATTACAAAACTAAAAGTAACACTAAGTTGTAGGATAAATTATCCTGAGTAATTAAAAAGAAATCGTGAATGACCAGCTGTAAAACTTCGCTATAAGAAATAAAAACAGAGTAATTATACGATTCTAGGAATACAGTGAGAAAATTAGCAAAACAAATCTAGAAAATTACTATGACTGAGAAGAGGGGGGGTAAGCTGATAATATAAGCCTCTGCAGCCATTTTGAAATGAGTCGGACATTATTTGAGTTAAGAACTTATGTTTAGAATAGTAATTATGATGCAATTTGAGTAGAAGGCATTTTTTCTTGCCTTTCTGACCCAGAAGTCTACCATGCGGGAAGCAGTGAAAGAAGAGCCATAAGAAGCAGATGCCCATTTCCATCCTCAACATGAAATAAGTACAAACAGCAGAAGAGAAGAGCCGGTAAAACCCTTCCTCTACTTAAAGATTAATAACTCAACTAAAATGCAATAATTCCTAAAGCTAGCTAAATTTAAACTATATGGCCATAGCAATAATGTAATTTTAAATCCACTATTAAATGTAATTTTGATTTCTTTATTTTTCTTAAAATCACTACTAAAATGTAATTTTGATTTCTTTTGTTTCCACCTTAAAATCTTGCCTGATTTAATTTAATAACTGATTTGAGTTAATAACTAATTTGATTTTCATACTGAATTAATATCATATTTATTGATTTACGTACTCTATGTATTTATTAATTTATGTGTTGGTTTGCTAAGTTATCTCCGATTGATCTACTTCAACGTATTTACAGTTTTCTGACTTATTTAGTTGTGACTTGCTTAAAGTGATTGATTTTAAATTAATTATTATAAATTTCATTACGTATAATTTTAAATGCTTTATTCTAAAATGAGTATAGTTTTAAATGCTTTATTCTAAAATGGTAATTATGTTTCTAGATTAGTTTACATACTTTAACTTTCTGATATGTGATTTTATATATTTTAAATAGAATAATAATATTTGTCTTGATTAATTCTTGTCACTACTTAAATTTGGCTTGAACTGGGTCAATCAGATATAAACTAATTGCGTTGCAATTTCATTTTCAAACTATGCTAAAACAGAGTCAAATTTTAGATATCTGCTCATTAAACTTACATTTCTCTCTAAGTAAATCTATGCCGTTTTATGATTTTCCATTGCTTAGTAGTTGTGCTATATTTTTTCAAAATGTGATTTTACTATTGACTAAATGCTTAGTGAGGATCCATTTTGTCTTCACACCTAGAGATAATATAGCATCTAGGATGCAAAAGAAACCCGTTTTGAAAGGGTTAAAATATCTTGTTTAAGAGTTAATTAAAAAAGCTTACAGCTGTTTTAAGATAGATTCACTTTCGAGATATTTAATTAATGTTTAGCCGAAGTGATTGAGATACAGCATAGAACTATAACTTTATATCTTAATGCCCAATAATGTGTTGTACTTCCTCCTGAAGTTATAAAATTCCTATATAGATAGCTTTACAAATTAGATTCCTAGTTTTTCCTTAATAACATAATTATAAATGCTACCTAATGAACTGATATATGGTAGTTTCATGAAGGAAACTAGTGTTTACCATCATAAAATTTTATTATATAATGTGGTCAGTGTTTCAAGTGTGTTTTTAAGAAACGCTACGGTGTATATATATATTTGTTGCTGTGCATATTTTAGCGGTTATATGTTTAAGGCTACGCTATTACTCTCTTAGTTCAGATAACTACTTTTTCAGATGGCAGTTGGATTTCCCACCCCATTCTGCATCCTCAGAAATGGAGCATGAGACTCCCATAGTTTAATTAGTTGTTTGATCACCAGACTAAAAGGTCTCATCTTATTTCCACAGCAATGAATACGGTGAAAAAGGGAACCGTTACTTGTTAAAAATACCATAAAAAGGCACTCTCGAGACGCAAGGGCTATATCAGACTTTATATTTTCTATACGCCATGGTATCTGAAGTCTGACTGCCAATCATCAGTTCATCCCGCCATAGTAATTGTATTTTCAGCTTTGATCTGAATTCGAGTCTAATTTTATAAGCACATAAGCTATATAGAGAATATTAAGTATTCGTGTTTAATAAAATATCATATTCTTTATCAATATGTATAATCACTTCTGCTAGCTCTAGAGCAGATCTAAACCCTGTTATATAGCATAAACTAGGCATAGATGGTCATGAGCAAATTAACTTCGATCTATAATGTAATCTTAAGGCTCATGAAAATATAAATGTTAAAACGTATAATTTCTTAATCACCTGCGGGTGATATCTATATGTAGCAAACTCAATTAAATGATTTGTAATCCAAACTACAATCACCTGCGCATGATTGGAATTGCTATATAAACAGTTAAATCATCACCTATGAGTGATATATGTATTTGTAATAAACCTAATGTAACTAACCAAAATGATTAATGTCACTTCTGAGTGATTTACATTGTACCAAATGTATATGTAAATTAAAGCCATATATAACTAGGCAAACCATAAATGATTATAACTCCAGTCCTCACTTACGTGTGAATCCCAAACTCAAATATGAAATTGTATCCCTAACTTAGTCACCTGCGTGTGATACAACCTATATAGCCAAGTTATAGTCATGATTTTTATTTATTGATTTTAATATTTGGTTTTCATTAAATTAAGTTTAAATTTAACTTTTGTGTCATGTCTCAATGTTGCTCATTGGTAAGTCTTTATTGATTATTTAATCATTAGTTAAGAATCACAATCCATATTTTATAATTATGTTCTGCCACACACATCATCTATATAGCTATACTAGTTAATAAGTCAAATTCCCATAGTTTTGTGCTTTACCGATGTGCTATTGCCGGCATGTGATGAGGGAAAATGCTGCTGTGGCTTCATATGTGTCATCCGCAAGGTGGTAAATCTTTGAGTGTTAGTAAAGGAATTGGGGCTATATCAGACAAAGTGGTTAGTACCACTCTATGCTGGTCAGCCTTGGTATGATTTACTAAAGTTCTAGATTTTGTTGCACGAAGATTTGACTGTTACAGTATATATATATATATATAGTGTAATAATGTTCAAGACTAAATGGATTTATAAGTGATTATTAAAAACCAGTCAACACTTGGACAGTCCCATAGGACAATCTGCAATTTCGGGCTGTTGTTGGGGTGGCCTCCTTTTGACAATAAAGATGGAAAAAACAATAAAAGTGTGATTCCATTTTTATTGTTGACGGGAGGTTGCCTTGCCAACAGTTTGAAGTTGTTGATGTTGGGATTGTCTACATGTTGACTGTTTTTTTAATTATATATATATGTAGTAAATAAAAAGAGAGGATATCAATAAAAGAGAGAAGAGTTTCTACATAATTTATATTTCTGTGATTTGATATACAATGAGCTATAACTCAAAATACCTGGTACTCAAAAAAGTTTGCCCATGCTTGGTCCAAATAATTAATTAATACTATAAATAATTTTTGGTTTTAAGAAATTGAATTATTTTTCTGTTTAAATAGATAGGTGATCATATTCTCACTGAAGATTATATTAATGAGATAACAACAAATTTCTAAAAGATATATTAAGACAAGAGTTTATAATTTGTTTGCAAGATGAGCCTTTATAAAATAATTGGGAATTATATCAAATATACAGTATGTGTTAAATTAAAAAAACTTGCTTTCGTTTGCACTATTACACAGAGGGTAAAAACTTAATTAAATAACATTTACAACATTAAAAAAATTGATATGCTAAAGAGAATGCAGTTGCTATATAGTGACTGCTGGAAATATTGATGAAGAAATGCCATATTGACTTTATATTGATAAATTGAGATGAGAGACTTTAAATTAGTATTGACAAAGAGTAAGAAGTGAGAAAATATAAATGCATAAATAGTTACAGTGCATATATAAACTGATAAAAAGAAACTTTATGTGCACTTAAATTTCATATTAGACTATTTAAATCTGATGCTTACAGAATGTATTCACTATGAAAAACTGGGATTGAATACTCTAGGTTTTGTAAGGGAGTTGATTGAAATGGTGTAATATTTGTTTGAAATATGAGGGAATGTGATTATGATGAAATGATTTACTTTTTTTTAATAATTTGGAGTGTTTTTTTTTTATTAAAATGGCAATTTCTTAAACTCATCAATAATTTGATTATACAATAGAACATTATTTTTGCTAATTGTGTGTGAATGTTTTTATATTCCATTTCTGTCAAAGTGAAATTGCAAACCAATTTTATAAAATTGAATTATTTTCTGAATTTTGAGAGTATCATTTTTAATTAATGCACAATGATCATAAAATACATTCATTATTTTTCCATAGTGAAGCTAGATAAGGAACATTTTGTGCAGGTAGATTTCTGAATGTGAGAAGAAAGATTTGTTTATGTTTCAATGGTAGCAAGAAAATTTATATTATTTATGAGTAGATATCATTGGCAATGTACAAAGGTTTTAAATGGGGCAAGTGGGAGTTGGGGTTCATTAGATATTAGAGAATTGATCACTAATGATTTTCAGTTGATATTACATTTATTAGATTGGGTTGCCTTT
This sequence comes from Epiperipatus broadwayi, assembly GCA_028023455.1. Classification (NCBI taxonomy): domain Eukaryota; kingdom Metazoa; phylum Onychophora; class Udeonychophora; order Euonychophora; family Peripatidae; genus Epiperipatus; species Epiperipatus broadwayi. The sequence continues at coordinate 157,124 of JAQFVV010000625.1, forward strand.
GCAACATAATATAGTTTATGATTCTGTTTATTTTTGATCATGGTCTTTACCACATTTTTTGATTTATACTGAGTTAGTAATAAATTGGTAATAATTGAAAGTATGCTAGTCTTTCACATGTGCAATTATCTCTCAGACAACCAATCATATTTTAAACAGCTATCTTAAGAGTGATCAGGCGTTGACACATGACAGAGATTTTGATAAGAAAAGGATGATACCAACCTTTTTTCAACTTAACTTTATATATATATATATATATATATATATATATATATATATATATATATATATATATATATATATATATATATATATATATATATAAAAGTCAGTCTTAAGCATCTTGGCCTGAAAGCTTGAATATATAAACATATACACCTATCATTCATTGTGTTATTCTAAAAGTTGTGGAAATAAAAATTACTGTATATTTAACAACAATACTCAATTTTAAAAAAAGTGCTTTTAAAATTCAAAAAGGCATAGAAGAATTATACTTCTAACAGATTTAGATTAATTTGTCATTCATACAAATTATTCAATCTTATTGATCTTTTTAATATTACAATAGTCATCAACATACTAAATATTATTTTCATTTAAAAGTAAGTACCATCTTCAGATGAACACCTTTTTCATTTTAATCCCTAAATTTATTTTTATTTTTTATTTTACCTATATTTATAATACATATTTGTTTATGTACTAGCATATTATATCTGTGTAACATTGGTGTTATAAAGAATAGATAAATAAAAAAAATAATGGTTTTATTGCTTGAGCACCAGAGTCGATCATGTGACCTCATGATCCCAAGTCGGACATTCTATCACTGATGCCAAACCATGCATGGCAATAACAGATATACTTGTAGTAACAACATGCTCATCAAATAAAATAAAATAACAGATTCTAATAAAATTAAATTAATGTATATAAAGTAGATACGTTATTGGCACAATTGTATGCAAAATGGATAACTGCGTAAGATATCATTAAATTAATAAACTGATTTTTTTTTGTAAATTTCAATAGACAATTTTATTAAAGCTCTTCACATGTTTAATTAATATTAAAAAACAGAATCATTATATATATATAGGTAAACATGGAGTCTTACATTGGGCTTCTAATTTATGTATTGGAATGCTTAGGTAATTAAGATTAAGTATGAGTTTTCTAAACACACTTTATAATTTGCTGCCAATCTCAGTAATAGTATGCACTATTATTTATATATTTATTAAATACAAACGATCTAAAGTCACCAAATGATGATGATGACCTCTCATTATGATGATGACCTCTCATTTTGAATTATCAATTCATGTGAAAAATAGTGTGCTATCACAATTTAGGGGTAGGAAGAACAAAGTAAACATATACATATCAAGTTGGTATATCAATCTATATAATGATTTAGAAGCTTGTCAATATTGATGATAATCAACTCTTTAGTGCAAAATAATTTTGTTGCTTATCATCAATATCAACATGAATTTAATAAATAATTACACCATTGTATTACTTTATACACCAATGTTTTATTTTATTCTCTTTCACTGGAATTCACTTTTTACTTTTTAAAAATAAAGGACACCACAAGGTAAGTTTAGATTGATTTTGGTCTGCCACACATATCCTGTTTACACCTTTTGACTTAGAGAATTTTAACATATTTCTGTTTGCAGGGTCATTTTTTTCAACTTTGGTAGCCATCTTTACTGATAGTGAAAGGATGCTGTGACTTTAGCTTTTAAGTGCCTCTAATTGGTTTGTGATAAGAATTTATATCCTTATCTTGAGAATCAAAGTGGGGTTTGGTTATTTTCTTCATCTCTTTCTTTTATTCTCTTTTAATTTGGGAGAAATATATAACCTATGTTGTCTAAAGAGGTGTAATCAGATGATATTTGTGAAGAGGAAACATCATTTTCTTTTCAGGAGTTTTATGGTGTAGGGTTCTGGGTTGCCAATGTAAGACTTGTGTCAGAGAAAATATGGTACAATATCGCTGTGGTCATAGACAAGAATAAAATTGGGTGTTTAACCTTGGTTTTTATTCTTAATAACCTTTAATTTTAACTTTTCAGTTTATCAATCTCCTTTTTTATTTATTTGCTGAATGTCCTATGTGATGTATGGATATCAAGCTCATGTTTTAGGGATTTACATGGTACATCAAACAAGGGGCATTTCCATGATCATGCAAAGCAAACAATATTATATAAATATATAGTCAAGAATCCAAGTCTAATTAACATGGAGCATTGCTCATCCATTTTGAGTCATATCTGTTTGTGGTGACTTGGTCCACCCACTTTTTCCCAGGACCTTGTTATATCAGACTGATGGGCATTTGAGGATGATCCTATTGTTTTTAATGAGATATTCTAGGACTTTGGGAGGGGGAAAACATTGGCAGATGAATTTTTTTTTGTTTGCACATATTGTGGCAGTTTGTCTTGGTGCATTTTGTATGACTTTGTGGAGGAATCAGTTATATGGTGGGTTGTTTTTTGACAGATGAGGATCTGGAATGCAAGGCACAAGATGTGTTTGCTTCTTGTACCCTTCCCTGATTTGGTCTGACATGCATATCCTGTTTACAACTTTTAGCTTTGATGATTTTAACATGTTTTTGTTTACAAAGTCATCTTTTTTTTTTGGTGGTCATCTTTACTGATGGTGAAAGGGTGCTGTGACATTGGTCTTTAGGTGCTGCTAATTGATTTGTCTAAAAAACATACAAACAGATGATTTTGAAAAAAGAAAATATTGTTTTTTTTCCAGGAATTTGATGTCTGTGTAGAATAGATCAATCAGGTTAATGTACAATAAAAACAATTACTTACGAATAAAAGACTTATTAGATGCATGTATAAAGAAATTAATCTCATAAACTATCACAATATAAATTAATAATTTTAATTTTATATGCGACTTATAAAGATATTATTTACTTTTCATAGCCCTTTTTTCCTGTCATTGACAAAAGTCCTTTATTCATAATCTGTTTTTTATATTTCACTAATCTGCCACATCAAATTTACATATGTAAATATATATATTAAAAGTCACAAAATAAATTACAATAATTTCTTTACAAAATATTAATTTATATTAAAATAATCTCTTTACAATTTATTAAATTATATACTTTTTCAACTCATTCTATTTCTAAAGACATTTTTAAAAATTAATATCAAATTTATTCTCTGATATTTTTTCTACAAAGTTTTTTTCAATTTAATATATCAAAACATTACAGTAGTTGGATAAGTTTCAAACAAATTTAATTTTTACATATAAATTATTTTTATTTGCATATTGATTAAAATGATTGAATATTTATTTGGTAAATTAATACATTCTTTTATTTCAATATATCTCAATGGAACACTCTTAAGAAAAAGTAAATACTTTATAAACTTCTAATTTATGTAATTCATTTAGTATAATTAAAATTTTTTAAACACAACCATTGGTTATGTTTTATAATATCAAAAAGCACTTTATTAGAAAATCTTTCAGCTGATTCTAAGTGCGGATACCTAAGGTTTATACAGGAAAGTAACATATACTTTAAACTATACAAGTTTTCGGGCTTTTTTATCTAGCATTGAACTCAGAGTTAAAGAAACAACATTTTTAAAGGGTTGGTGAGAAAAGGGTATATTTTCAATTAAAGTAAGGATTTTAAAGTTACATTCAATTTATTGCACTTCAGTGCAATATTTTGCAAGTTCATAAACATTTATTTTAAATCCAGACAATTTTAAAAATTTTATTTTGGGTTGACATAATCTTCAAATTTCAATAACATCTTCTTCTGTGGTAAATAATAAAATATCAAGAGAAAGATGGAGCAAGCACTTAAATCTATATTCTGGTAAATCTCTTTCTCTGCTCACTATAAACATTGTTTTATGTGTAAATGAATCCACTTTTTTAAATAGTGATAATTGAGAGTATGTGAGGTTTCCAAAAGTTGCATTATTAAAGTAGTCAGTATCGGAAGTGGAAAGATATCCAAAGCACTCCCAAATTTGACAAATGCTATACTTAATAAAGTGTAATTTAACAAAATAGTTTTCAAGTATAACCAAGCCATTTATATCCATTTTATTACTAAACAAATTAAAGATCAGAAGCTGATTAGTAATTGGCAAATAGTTATTTTCTTTACATAGATTACAGAAAGCAGCCTGGGTAATAGATGTATAAAAAATATCTAGATGTGTTAATTTATCTTGTTTCAAATATGACAGTAAGTACATCATCATTACATTTAGTTTTAGAGATGTTTAAAGACACTATAAAATGAAGACATATAATTAATCTCTTATTGAAAGAAAGTGATACCACTCCAGATTAAGAATCTGAACCTGGATATTATGACTTATAATATATTGAATTAAAATTTCAGGTAGATTAATATAATTTATCTGTTAAAAATGTTGAGCAAAAAACCAATAAATATTCCATGAATTCAAACCTTTACATCTATATAATTCTTCAAATAGTTTTTGAAATGCTGATGGTAGTACACCTGTGTCTCATTTTATGCTAATATTTTTAATATGATTTTGAAGTTATGCAATTCATGTTTCTTCTTAATATCTTTTAATGCAGGTTTTTTTTATGCAATAAAGAAGTTCATATTTCACTATTGTAATGATCCGGAGAAATTGGAGACTTAACATATCTGCACTACAGGCGCCATCTAGGCATTTGAACCCAGAAAAATTTATAGAGTAGGCAGATACGTAAGTCAAAAAAAAAATCTTTTTTTTTTTTTTAAATATTTTGGTTCCGGTCATTAGCCCATGTCACTAGCTCAGTGGGATAGCAGAGATTACATAATATAATATCTTATCTAATTATATTTCAATATTAAAAAAATGAATAAAATAAGCCACTGCCAGTAATTAACATACAAACATTTATTTATGCACATATATATAAGATTTAAAATTATTTTAGTATTAGTTTTACATTTTAACATTTAACATTATTTTTAACTTTACCTTAGATTTTAATTTACATTTTAATTTCTATTATATTATAAGTTTACATTTTAATTAAGTTCGCACAGATGGGATTATAAAAGCTTGTTTTAATATGTTGCTATAGATCGGTTACATAGATTACACAGTTAAAAACATTTCAAAGTAAACATAAATGATCAAAATATAAAATCATTGATACAAACAATTGCAGAGGGAAATTTATAAGTAACCCAATAGTATTCACCATAAGATACTTGTATTGTCACCAATGACTAAAAAGACATCCAAATAAATACATTTTAGATACTCACCGTAAGGTGTCATTATTTATCGAATGTCTATATATTTTGATCAAATATGAAAACCCAAAACATACTTAACCGATAACCAATCCATGCAAGCGTCTATAAACAACTTATCTTTAATAGATTTTTATTTAGGGTCGAGTATGAATAGACTACATAAATTTGCATTTGAAAATAAAACATTCTATCCCCATTTAACCTTAGGCTAAAATTCGCAGTCAAACTGGCATCAATTCATCTGATACATCGATGTATTCAATGTAATACGGAATACGGCAGCACCAAAAAGATTAAGAGAAGACATTGACTCTCATCAGATAGGAATATTACATCTATCTAACGAGAAGAACAATAAAAAAATAACTCCATAGAAAGGAACTGCGTTCTTCGTCTTATAATTCCTTTCATAGGCAAACGGGTGAGTGCGGCATATATATAAATGATTCTGCCAGTAGCGAATCTCCGACTACATCTACTAACTACATCAATATATCCAATCCATTGACCCAATTTAACAATGACACAAATAACCTAAGATTACCCTCCCCTAATATAACTTTACAAATCTATACAGCCATTCACACCCGACTTAAGTTTAACATTTATATAATTAATTTAACGAAAAACAAAAATCATGATAAAACTTAAAGAACAAAAAATAAATAATATAAATGGAAATGATTTTACATAAATAAGAAAAAAAATACATCAAATAACACTATTAATAAATTAAGTTGGTCAGATAGGATAATATTGCAATCATTTAAATATGGAAAGTTTTAATTTAATGTTCATTATTCATAAAGTTCTTACAGTTTAAAACAGTTCATCTTTATCCGTTGCTTGCCATGAATGTGAATTTCCATGCTGTCCTAAGATTGGTATTCTGTTGGCCGATTTATTTATCCATCCGGAGTTTTTTGCTTTAACTGGTCCTCAATGTAGAAAAACAATAGTTCATTTCTCTTTCTTTCCTAGCAAAACTGAAGAGATTGAATCGTGCGTCTCTTCAATCCCTTCTCCCACACCTCCGCACTAACACCTATCTGTCACGTCGTAATAATCATAATCACTAATTAATAATTTCCAAATTTTCCTTTTATACATATTCGGAGGATTGACTTGGCATTATGTCATCGATGTGATGATCCTTTCGCTGAGGTCTGATTTTCCAATGGATTTATTTCATTTGCTAAAAGTTTCTATTGTTTTCCTATCTGACCGCTGTTTTTACATTTAAATGCCCAAGGCTGGTTTACATTTGACTAATTAAATTTATCATTTCCATTTCTGATTAATTAACCTGTTTTCCAAATCAAAGATATATTTAAAGATATATTTAAAGATAAATTTAAAGATATAATTTTATCTCCAAATCTTTTTAAAATTTAGTTTTAAAATACTTTTTCTTTAATAAAGTTTTATTTTAATAATTTTTTTTTTTATCTGTGCGATTTATATATACGAGTTTAAGATGATATTTAATTTCAATTTTTAATTCTTAAAGAAAATTTTTAAATGCGAACTTTTTATTTTTCTTTCATGATTAATAATAAAAAACAATGTAACGTACGTATGTGCCTGTTACACTATATTTATTAGATATCAAGAAATTTAAATTATTAATAACTTATTTTGACTTGAAATACTTTTTTTTTTCAAAAATATTATGTTATATTAGTAGCTAATGTGAATATGGCCTGAAGCCATTTAGAATCTTAGCTTTTACGTAAATAATCTACTTATACTTATGAGTAAATAATAATAATAGATTTATACTTATGAGTATAAAAATAAAAATATCACAATAAATATTCAAAAATTTTAAACTTTTAAAACATATTTTGTTAGATATAACAGAAATAAATAGTTTTTTAGATTTTTAAAAATAATCAAAAATAATGAAAATTTTGTAAACTGAAAATAATCTTTCTAATGATAATGTATAACCTTTTTGTTTTGATTGTGATCTTATTTTATAAATATAGAAACAAAATGTGAACATTTAAAATTTATTTCAGTAGTTAACAAAAATATCTATCAAATGAAGACAAATGTATTTTTTTCTGATAAGTAATAATCATTTAATCATAGATTTTACATTGATGTGTGAAACAAAAAAAAACATCAGAAAATGCTGAAATCTGAGAGAGTTTGCTGCAATGAACAACCTCTTAAATTCCAACCGCAGAGCTAAATAGTTGTATGTCTGGATATCATGAGCTTTATGAACAATTAGTAAAATCATCATCTCAAAGTTTAATCACCAATCACATTGTCGACAGAAAACCATTAACACAGCACAAGACAAAAGGTGGCACTAGTTGTTCTTCCTTTTGTGATGAATCTGATTTCTTACCAGTTCACAAATGAACCACATATTGTCAAATAGAAATAACGATTAAAATATGTATAAAAAATGTAAAATTAAATACTGTAGTTAATAAAAAAAGTAAAAAAAAATTATCTTGTATCAATTTTTTTCAAATATTTAAAATTTTTTATTAGTCATACTTTATTTCCTTATTTTTTATGCGAATTTTAAAGTAATTTTTCCTTGTTGCTTTGCTTTTATGCAATTTCTAAAAATTACAGAACATATCCCCATTTTTCAAGGTAAGTTAAGTCTATTTTTATGCATTTTTTTAATGAGGGTTGTCTGTCAAACCTATATACCACATAAAATAAGACCCAGGTGTAAAATGTTTTGCAGATTCCTGGGTCTATCAAATTTTAAAAGATATTTCTCAAAAAGAAAGCTTGATATTCTATTTACCGTAGAAATTACTGTAGATAACTTTTTTAATCATAGTGTTTCTAAATAACAAGTTTTCTTTTTCTTAGGCATCATGTAATAGTGTGCTTTTTTAATCATTAATTCTGACCTGTTTAAGAAAAACAATCTTGAAAATTCTTGAGCAATAAAAAATAATTTCATTAAACCACGTGATAATGACATCAACTATAATTGTAATAGAAATGCATTAATATAAAATGCATTTTTTTAAATCTTAACCAGGATTAATAACATAAAAAATAGACAATAAAATAAATGAAAAATATATAGGACCAATTAACTATTAAGATTTCAATGAAAGCAAGAGAGGCTTATAATGAACTAAAAGTTCTTGTATTGACTCTCATTTTAATAATTAAAAAAAATGTTTCAAACTAATTAAATAAAATCGTAAGATTATTATTATCTATTTCAAAAGGTTCGATCCAAAATTTATATTGTAACTTTACTTTCTTGTGTCCTTAATGCCAAACATGTAAAATATATATATATATATAAACATTTACAAATGATGATTATGTACACCTGGAATAGATATTTATTATATGTTTTCTTTCAACATCTGCTTTAGAATCAGCAATTGATTTTTTTCCTTGTACAACTGCAACATAGGTCAGATTATTAATACAAATGGAAACATGGATCTAATTAATCATAGAATTAAACTTGGATAGAATGATTTTGATGGAAGTATCTTAATATTAAAAGAAAAATTCAAATGTGCTTGAACAAAAAAAAAAGATTTCTAATATTAATATGCTTAAAATACATTTTTTTTAATAAATGCGTTTGTAGCTGAGATTTACCCATTTAATAGAAGAGCAATATTAAAGGCTTCAAACCATACATAAAAATGTGGTATATATACTAGCGTAATAAGAAAGAGTTAAAAATAAAATATTTAAAATATAAAGGCATATAACTGATACTTCAAAAAACAAAAGTCTAAAATATAGTTGGATTGTACAATCGTTACAATAAACTAGATAATTGATAAACAATTAAAGTCTTAACTTCTACCCGTCCAGTTCGCATCAAGATGTTATTACTTGTTAGATGTCAATTTTTTTAATTCTGTTTACACTTAAAATAGAATAATCTAGGCAACAGTTATTTGCACACTAAAAATGTAATAATCGTAATTATATGTGTATTATTATTCAATAATTTTAATACACTTACAATAAAATAATAAATGTGGTTTTAATTTCTCCTTATTTGTAAGAATGAAAAATACTTAATTGTAAATTATTAGAGAAAAAATATAGTTAGTAATAAATTTGGCTGAACGTTTTCGAGGAACCGTGCCTCATACTCATAGCCTTAGTGAAAATGTACTTGATATATGTAAATGAGAATATTCAAATGAGTTACTGTTAAGTAGCCCATTTTTTCGAAATGTCGAAGCACGTGTCTCTTCTGTTGATTGCATGGATGTCTCTGTTAATGTAGAATGCCTCTTTTATCTTTCTCCTGTAGTCGTTTGGTTCTGAGCATAAAATAACGGGGTTAGCGGGTATGAAATTGTGCCCTGATTGTTTAGTATGTTCAAAAAATGCAGAAGATGTACTGCTGTTCGTTTGGGCTCTATTGAAGGTGTACCGATGTTGAGCCAACCTGGTGTTAATTGTGGCTTTCGTTTCCCCATAATATGTGGCGTGGCATCCGGCCTGGGGGCATGAAATGGAGTACACCACATGTGGGGTGAGCGATGGATCAATGTAATCTAATGTAAAAATAAATTATGAACTTTTAAAAAATTATTCATTCAGAAAGTAAGTAAGTAAGTAATTAAATAATAGTGGGATTTCTTTCAATTTGAATATATATGTAATTTAACTTTTCATTATAAAGATATCTAATGGCATATTATTTTAAGATGTTTATATAAACTATTAGATTAATTTCATTTTAATTGTCACCTTCTCCGGATCGTTACAATATATATAAGAAAAAAATTAAAAAAAGCAATAATTTGATCTGAGAAGGACAATTCATTATTCAAAAAATATTTTAGCATTAAAAATTAAAATTGTTCTTAACTCTATAACCAAATACTTTCCAAACAATGAGAAAACTTGACAAGTTAGTTTTATTATGTAGATGGCACGATGTCTTTTATCTAATCTTTCTTAATAAAAAGTTTCTGTCAATTAAATGTATCACTGTCTTTGCCTCAAAATCTAAGTTTATCAAAAATCACCACATCTATTAATTCTTGATAATTACATTGCAGTAATCTTAAAGATATGAAATGTTACTAGATTGGAATCCTCAAAAATGATTGATAGGTTTCAGGTTCTGCTTTGCTTAAACTTTTAATTTATGGCTGTGTTAGACATATACTCTAATAATTCTTCAAAATTAAAGCTCTCAATTTATAGTGGTATTTTACTTTCTTAATGTTATGTTTTTATTGTTTTCTGGGTTTTCTCTACAAATATGATTATTGCTTGATGCATATAAAGCATCTTGACTTCAATAGTAGTATAACTGAGTAATGGTGAAAAAGAATGTCAAATGATCATCTCTATATCAAAATCATTTAAATGTTAGTAAAATCATAATGGTACACTTGTGAAGCATTTTAATGTCTTTTTAATAATTTATTACCAAAAAGAAAAAAAAGTATAAATAGAATTATTCTGCCACATTATTAAAGCCTTATAAACAAATTTAATTTACAAATTAAAACTTCAAATTTTAATTTCTTCATGTTATGAAAAATAAGTTCATTTTATAAAGTTTATTTAATATTTCATAATTATTTATTTATATTTTCTTCATAAAGATCAACAATAAACAGATTTTAAACATTTGGCATTGTTGTAAGACTGGTTGGCCGCAGTACTAAAAATCCTGCATTGATTGATGATTGGAAAAATCTTTAAAATTACAAACTAAAATAATCACTCTAATCAATCATTTAGTGCTTGAATTTTGCTTAATATCTCAAACAATTCTCATTATATATATGTGTGTGTGTAAATTGATAGATAGATATAGATATATAGGTAAACAAGTAAGTAAGTTGATGGGTGGATAGATAGATAAATAGATAGATAGATGGAGAGATAGTTAAGTGATAGGTAGGTAGGTAAATAAATAGATGGATGAATAGATAATTGATGGTACATAGGTATTTAGATAGATGAATAAATAGATAAATAAATAGATAGATAAGTATTTGATGAATATATAGACATATAGAAAGATAGATAAACAAATAGATAGCTATACAGTTAGATAAATAGACAGACAGGTAACAGACAGATAGATAGACAGATAGGTACAGATATATATATATTTCACAGTTTTTATGAATTTAAAATAATAGAGTTTAATAAGATTACTCTGGTGTATTTAAATAATTTTTAGCCATGATATAATATAGCAAAATACCAATTAAAACTGATATTGCTTATTGTATTTGTCTGAAATATTTTAGATCAAAAAGTTAAAATTCTATTTTTTAAAATATACGAAATCTGTGAAAAATATCTTGTATGAAACTTATAACTTATTATAGGAAAACTTTATTTAATTATAAAAATATTTAGAAAGCTATTTTACTTTCAATATTCACAACTTTACATCAATATTGTCTGATTTGTAATCTTAATATAAGCCTGAATAATAGGTTTTACATGTTTTCTACTTATGATCGAAAGTATATTTTGACATATTTTTAGTTAGTAATGCCAGTTTTAATTGGTACTTTAGTATATTACATTGAAACTAGAAAATTATTTAAATACATAGATGAAATACACAGGCTTATATATACCTGTGTCTATGTATGTAAGCACAGACTTTCACATGACCCACCACTCTCCACACTATCTCATAACACTGATACATTTGAACACGCATATGTTGAAAAGATAAATAATCACCAATATTTGTATTTCATGCTAAACCAGCAATCATCAGTTGGTCCAGATTACCATCTCTACACATATATGAACCAACTGATGATTGCTGGTTTAGCATGAAATACGTAATTGGAGATTATTTATCTTTTCAACATATGTGTGTTCAAGTGTATCAGTGTTATGAGATAGTGTGGAGAGTGGTGGGTCATGTGAAAGTCTGTGCTCATACCCTGTCTATTAAATACATAGAGAAATTATATTAAACTTTTATTATTTAATATATATATATATATATATATATAATTAAAAAGTTATAAATTTAATATATATATATATATATATATATAATTAAAAAGTTGGAAAAAATTGATCTCAATAGTAGTCAACATTCAAAATAGCTTTTTTTTAAAATCAAAGTCCGTTTTCTAGAGCAAAATAGAAAAAAAGGTTTCCCAAATATACTGAAAAATAACATAACAGCTCAAGCTTATCAACATCAGGAATCTACAATTTGTTGTCAAGGCAACTTCTCTCTCTTTCTCTCTCTAAAAATAAAGAATTGTAATAGTTATAATGTATTTATAAACAACTATAATAAATCACAGAAATACTTTCAGCTAATTTCTTAACCTTCTTCAAATGAAAATCATTTAAATTCAAAGTTAATGGAAATAAACATCATCATATCCAATATTCATAAATTTTAACAGTAGCACATTGTTAAGAAATTAACCAGAATTACAGTTATTTATAAAAAATATTATCACCATTATAATTCATTATTTTATTAAAATATTATTACAATAATTATTATTTAATGGCTACTTTATTATATATATATATATTATAATGATCGAAATGAAAGTGGAGATAGAATCTAACCACAAACTACGATATCTGCTCTATGGGGTGCCATCTAGGCATTTAAACCTAGAAAAATTTATAGAGTAGGCAGATACGCGCTGTTAAGATTCCACTTTATTTAAATATTCAGATCGTTAGCCCAAGTCACTAGCTCAGTGGAGACGCAGAGATAAAAATCTATATCTTAATTTATATCTTAAATATAAATAAATAAAAGCCACTGCCAGAAATTAACACATAAAAATATTTATTTACGCACATATAAAATAACATTTAAATTTTGAGGAATAAATTCAACATTTTAGATTTTTCTATTAATCTTTAGTTTTACATTTAAGTAAATTACAACCATGAGTTTAATATTTATTTAGTGAGTCGAGTATGAATAGACTACATAGATCTGCATTTGAAAAGAAAATATTCTTCCCTGATTTAACCTTAGGCAACAAATTTCGCAATCAAACCGGCGCCAATCCATCTGATACATTTATGTATTCAATGTAGCATGAAAATATGACAACACAAAATACTATACTGTCAGGAATGTACATCTGATCAGTAAGTAGAATTAGAGAAGACATTGTCTCTCCACCAACAGGAATGTTACATCTGTTGGCGAGTAGAACAATAAACATAAAACTCCATAGGAATGGACTGCGGTCCTTTGCCATCTTACAAACCCATCCATAGGCAAACAGAAGGTGTGTGGCATATATATATATAATCCTGCCCATAGCGGATCTCATACTACATCTACAATTACACAAATATATCCAATCCATTGAACCAATTCAACTACGAAATGAATAACCTAAGATTACCCTCCCTTAATATAACTTTACAAAACTATATAGCCATTCACGCCCGACTTAAATTTAACATTTAAATACGTTCGCACAGATTATTTTTATACAATTTGTTTTATAATGTCGAGTATAGATCGGCTGCACAGATTCCACGGTCAAAAACATTCCAAATTAAACACAACCGATCAAAATACAAAGTCAATCGATAACGTCAATTGCTGAGGGAATACAGGAGACCCTTTGGTGTTCATCATAAGACACCACAGTGACATCGTTGACTTATATATTCTAATCGACTGTGAAAACCACAACATAATCAACTGCTAACGAATCTCTGCAACGTCTATACCCAACTTAAATGTAATGCATTTAATAATTTCTACAATAAATATTACTACAAATAATAATAATAATAAAATGGAAATGATTTTAGCAAAACTTAACTATATAAATTTAAACAATCAATTATTAATTTGAAAATCAAATAAGAGTTCATTTTAAAATTTAAATTAGCTGAATCTTTAAAAAAAACATTGACGAAAGTTCTTAATTACTTTTTTTTGTTGTTGTTAATTTGTAAAGTTCATAGCTCATGGTAGAAGAGTCCAGGTTTCTGCTTTTAATTCCCACGATGCCTCCATTGGAAGATAATGTTCTGGAGATGGCAATAGCTGGTTCAAGGTATCACAGTCTTTTCATTTTTTTTTTTTATAGAGAGTGTGGTATGTGCGTCCTACCACATCTCTCAAACACAAAACGCTGGAACTGTCAGAAAAAACTGTATTTCCCTTTTTATATTATCCACACGGATTCAATCAACAAAATGTCACTAATCCATCACTTTCATTAGGGTCCGAGCCAAGGCTTAGTGCTTCCATTGGTCAAGCTAATTTCTCTTTATTTTCTTATCTATCTTTCATCAGATCATTTTAATTATACAAGAGCCCAAGGCTAGCTTGCTTTTCAAACAATTTATAAACAATCATTTCCATTTACAGATTACAAGAATTAATTAATACCTGTTTTTATTTTTAAATCTTGTACTTTTTTTTTATAAAAAAGTACGTTCAAATACTTATTTATTTGTTTTTTTAAAAAAATATATTTTTAAAGTTTGGCATCTGTGCGAATGTATATACGTTTAACAAAACATTTTAATTTTAGCGTTTAGTTTTTTACTTTTATTTGCGAACTTTTAAGTTTTTATTTTAAATTAATGTAACGACATATTTATATATCGTTACATATCAGTAAACTTCCTCAAAAAACAAAAACATTAAAAAAAAAAAAGAATTTACTTAGTGTTAGTAATTACGTTACACAAATTGATTATATATGAAAATTTCAAAAGGACAAAACTTTTTTTTTACAAGACAAAACAGTAATTACACACAAATATAATGATTAAAAAAAAGTTGACTGTTGATTCCCTATTACCAGCTAAATTTCTGCCCCCTCCCTTCCAAGTTTCATTTCTCCTACCTTTAACTATTACTTAGGCAAGTTGAACGATTAGATTTTAATTTAACAAGACTTTTTTTTAAAAAAAATATGATTTAGATTTATTATTACATTTTATTTATTAGTTTTTATTCCTCAAATTTATCTCTACATATGCGCAATTTTTCTTACTGGCAGCACTTTTTAAACAAAACTTCAAACTGCAACTCCACGTCAATACAACAAATATATTTATACTAATTTCAGAAAAAATACTACGGGCATGATTTATTTTCAAAAGTACTAATGGTTTATTAAACATCTGGCTATAACTTTACGTTAGTACAAAAATGTACTTATTTCAGAAAAAACAACAAATGTTATTTGCATGATTCACTTTTAAAATTCTCAGGGCACTCGTGTTTATTAAAGATCGGCCCAAGTTGGGTAGCCAGTTATAATGATCGAAATGAAAGTGAAGATCGAATCTAACCGCAAACTATGATATCTGCTCTACAAGGCGCCATCTAGGCATTTAAACCTAGAAAAATTTATAGAGTAGGCAGATACGCGCTGTTAAGATTCCACTTTATTTAAATATTCAGATCGTTAGCCCAAGTCACTAGCTCAGTGGAGACGCAGAGATAAAAATCTATATCTTAATTTATATCTTAAATATAAATAAATAAAAGCCACTGCCAGAAATTAACACATAAAAATATTTATTTACGCACATATAAAATAACATTTAAATTTTGAGGAATAAATTCAACATTTTAGATTTTTCTATTAATCTTTAGTTTTACATTTAAGTAAATTACAACCATGAGTTTAATATTTATTTAGTGAGTCGAGTATGAATAGACTACATAGATCTGCATTTGAAAAGAAAATATTCTTCCCTGATTTAACCTTAGGCAACAAATTTCGCAATCAAACCGGCGCCAATCCATCTGATACATTTATGTATTCAATGTAGCATGAAAATACGACAACACAAAATACTATACTGTCAGGAATGTACATCTGATCAGTAAGTAGAATTAGAGAAGACATTGTCTCTCCACCAACAGGAATGTTACATCTGTTGGCGAGTAGAACAATAAACATAAAACTCCATAGGAATGGACTGCGGTCCTTTGCCATCTTACAAACCCATCCATAGGCAAACAGAAGGTGTGTGGCATATATATATAATCCTGCCCATAGCGGATCTCATACTACATCTACAATTACACAAATATATCCAATCCATTGAACCAATTCAACTACGAAATGAATAACCTAAGATTACCCTCCCTTAATATAACTTTACAAAACTATATAGCCATTCACGCCCGACTTAAATTTAACATTTAAATACGTTCGCACAGATTATTTTTATACAATTTGTTTTATAATGTCGAGTATAGATCGGCTGCACAGATTCCACGGTCAAAAACATTCCAAATTAAACACAACCGATCAAAATACAAAGTCAATCGATAACGTCAATTGCTGAGGGAATACAGGAGACCCTTTGGTGTTCATCATAAGACACCGCAGTGACATCGTTGACTTATATATTCTAATCGACTGTGAAAACCACAACATAATCAACCGCTAACGAATCTCTGCAACATCTATACCCAACTTAAATGTAATGCATTTAATAATTTCTACAATAAATATTACTACAAATAATAATAATAAAATGGAAATGATTTTAGCAAAACTTAACTATATAAATTTAAACAATCAATTATTAATTTGAAAATCAAATAAGAGTTCATTTTAAAATTTAAATTAGCTGAATCTTTAAAAAAAACATTGACGAAAGTTCTTAATTACTTTTTTTTGTTGTTGTTAATTTGTAAAGTTCATAGCTCATGGTAGAAGAGTCCAGGTTTCTGCTTTTAATTCCCGTGATGCCTCCATTGGAAGATAATGTTCTGGAGATGGCAATAGCTGGTTCAAGGTATCACAGTCTTTTCATTTTTTTTATATAGAGAGTGTGGTATGTGCGTCCTACCACATCTCTCAAACACAAAATGCTGGAACTGTCAGAAAAAACTGTATTTCCCTTTTTATATTATCCACACGGATTCAATCAACAAAACGTCACTAATCCATCACTTTCATTAGGGTCCGAGCCAAGGCTTAGTGCTTCCATTGGTCAAGCTAATTTCTCTTTATTTTCTTATCTATCTTTCATCAGATCATTTTAATTATACAAGAGCCCAAGGCTAGCTTGCTTTTCAAACAATTTATAAACAATCATTTCCATTTACAGATTACAAGAATTAATTAATACCTGTTTTTATTTTTAAATCTTGTACTTTTTTTTTATAAAAAAGTACGTTCAAATACTTATTTATTTGTTTTTTAAAAAAATATATTTTTAAAGTTTGGCATCTGTGTGAATGTATATACGTTTAACAAAACATTTTAATTTTAGCGTTTAGTTTTTTATTTTTATTTGCGAACTTTTAAGTTTTTATTTTAAATTAATGTAACGACATATTTATATATCGTTACAATATATATCTTTAAAGCTTGATGAGCTATTGGTAAAGCTCCATCTGTGATCATAAAATGCAAGCTATAGGCAGGTTAAAAAATTTTTAACTTGTTTTTGTTTATCATAAATGTACCTTTGAAGGTTATAGCAATGATATAGATTGCAGAACCTTTCTACTATGTGGTGAAACTGAACTGATTTCAGACCCATATAGCTATCTAGTTTGTTTAGCTGGATTTAAGATATATACGTATCTAAAAAAATCATGCTTTCAAGCTGATAGGAACAGTTTACATATATGCTTTTCAGAAGAGTTGGAGTTTTAGATCTAGTTTCTAGTCCCCCTACGCTTTACTAACAAAAGCCAATTAGCTTGAAACCATGGTTTAAAGGTTGGGACAATTTGAAAGAGATATTGAAATTTTGATTTTCTCTTGGCATTTTTTGTAAACAAAGCTTGATGAGCTATTGGTAAAGCTCCATTTGTGATCATAAAATGCAAGGTATAGGCAGGTTAAAAAAAATTTAACTTGTTTTTGTTTATCATAAATGTACCTTTGAAGGTTTTAGCAATAATATAGATTGCAGAACCTTCCTACTATGTGGTGAAACTGAACTGATTTCAAACCCATATAGCTATCTAGTTTGTTTAGCTGGATTTTAAGATATATACATATCTAAAAAATTCATGCTTTCAAGCTGATAGGAACAGTTTACATATATGCTGTTTAGAAGAGTTGGGGTTTTAGATCTAGTTTCTAGTCCCCCTACCCTTTATTGATGAAAGCCAATTAGTTTGAAACCATAGTTTAAAGGTTGGGGACAATTTGAAAGAGATATTGAAATTTCGTTTTCTCTCGGCATTTTTTGTAAACAAAGCTTGATGAGATATTGGTAAAGCTCCATCTGTGATCATAAAATGCAAGCTATAGGCAGGTTAAAAAATTTTTAACTTGTTTTTGTTTATCATATATATATATATATATCACTAGACATTCACCAATTTTTCAGATTGGCTAGAATGATGAATACTTGATTTTTAAAGACAGCACAATAATCTTATATATACAGTTTACATTGAGGATGCAAAAGATATTGAAACAAATGATATTATTTAACACAATAACACTTGCTATTTTTAAACAAATATTATGTCATGAAATGAAGGTAAGCACATGGCACTTGTTAATTAGTTTTACATTAAAATATTTATTTTAATTATGTTGTTCCACAAAATAAGACCATGTGCTTTAATAAGTTTAGCATTTTTAAAACAGATTGTGTGCAAAAAATGTGTTCATTTTCATAGGTAAAAAAAAAGTATGCTCCAATTAATCTCAAAACACTTTTTACATAGCCAATTGTTATCCATGCACTTACTATATCTCATATATTGATGATGTATTCTTTTAATAATAGAAATCAGCAGTACTATATCCAGAAAGTTGATGAATATACTGACTGTTCTTTTTATCTGCATCAGTTTTTTAAAATCTTACATTATTTTAAATACTTTTTTTTCTAATCCTTTTGGTGAGTTGTGCATGAGTACACAGCTACAGCAGCTCTATGGACAACTACTTTAAATGCAATAGTTTTATCACTATGATGAAATATATTTTATCTTTTAAATGCAATAGTAGCAAACATAAAGTTTGTATTATGCCCCAGTATCCTCAAAATGATATCAAAATGTTTAAATTGATTCATATTTCAAATGGGTTAAAAATTGCTGAAGAATTTTTTTTGTTATTGGATGATAAAACACCTAAGTTTATTAAACATTAATTTCTAAACCAAAGGCTTTATAATTTGCATTCAAAATATTAATAACATTCTATAGATTATTTTTAGATTTAACATGAATAGTACAGTTTTCAGCATATGGCAAATCTAGAAGACCAGAAAATAATATATTATCATTTTTTTTAAGCGATTCAAATGTAAAACTTTATCATCAAATATATACTGTATCTGATGCCAGTTTTAGAAAGATTTTTATAAAATGTTCCAAAAACCCATCATAAAAAATGAAAAACAAAACTGGTTTTAGTAGAATGTCAGGAGATATGGGTGGAGAAATTAGTAGTACAATGGCGATGGTTAGCCAAAGAATAAGTTAGATAGAGGTCCAAGAGGTAAAGAATGTAGAAGCAAAATTAAAATCATTAGATATGAAGTGTGAGCAGATAAAGAAATTATTGAATAGGAGTGATAAGGAATAAGTAGATAAGGAAGTCCAGAAGGTGGTAGAAAATGTTATGGATGGAGCAGTTTAAGTAGACTGAGAGAAAGTATTGATATGTGGGGATATAATTGCAAGGGAAAATAGAAGCAGGTATATAAGAATTTGTTTGCCTGGAGCTACAACATATAAAGTAAAAAAGCAAGGTAGTAGAGATGTGTATGTTATGGTAGGGATTAATGAATGAGCACATAGAATTGATTAGGAATTTGAGTAAGATTAAAGAAAGAGTAGGGGTAATTGAATTATTACCAAGATTTGACAAGATGTATTTATTAGCTAGGGCATGGTCTATAAATGAGAGATTGAAAACATTGTGTGAGTGAAATGATATTATGTTTGTAGATGTATGGGATTGGTTTATTGGAAAGAAGGAGTTATATAGTAAAGACGGATTGCATTTAGGAAAACAAGGAAGTAAAGTTTTAGGGATTCTGATTTATAAAGAATATAATTTGAGAAATTTATAAAGGGAGGTGGAGTTTTTAAATTGCATTATTATCAAAAAGAAGAAGGATGGATGGGATGTAAGAAATAAGCAAAGGGTAGTTGATTTAGATATAAGTGTAGATGTGAAGAGGGAATGGGTCTCTAAAATTAATGGTAAGCAAGTTATTTATAAACATAATGAAGAAGAAAAAAATCAAAAGAATTTATAAAAGAGTAGTTAGGAAAGAATAAATTGTTAAAATTGGGTATTTGAATGTGTAAGGTGGTAGAAGACTAGAAAAGTGGCTGGAATTAAATAAAGCAATTGAAAATGAAGAGCTTGAGATATTAGCAGTAGTGGGAACACATCTAAGAGAAGAAGAACCTATTCTGGAAAATTTGGTATGGAAGGGTATAAATAGGAAAAAAAAAGAAAAAAGGGGTGGTGGTATAGGTGTTATATCAAAAAAATATTTAATACTGTTAAATGTCAAGAAAATTTATGGTTTGAAATAAGATTGGGAAGACACAAATGGATGGTGACTATAAGATAGTTAAACTATAATGGAGTGGAATAGTAGCAAATATGAATGCCTAGTTAAGGATATACAGAGTTTTAAAGAAAAGGGGAAGAGAATAATGGTTATAGGGGATATGAATGGACATATTGAAGAAATTGATGATGTAGATAATAAGAATGAACAGCTTTTGAAGAATTTTTGTCAGAGACAGAATTTGAGCATTGGAAATTTATCAAATATTTATGAGGGACAATACACATGGTCTACAAATAATATATTCCATACAATAGATTATGTATTGGTAGAGAAAGAGGGAATGAATAAAGTATGGAAAATTAAGGAGTTTGATATTGAAGAGAGAGTATGTAATAGTGATCATAACTTCATTGTAATAGAAATGTTTAGTAATGTGATGTAGAATAGAAATAAAAGTAGAAACAATAATGAAAGATGTGGATGGAGAGTGAATGATAAGAATAAGTTGGAAGAGAATAAATACAAGTTGAAGAAACCATGAAAGAGTTGATTGGAGATGAGTATAAGACTGGTGTGATGAAATAGAAAAAGTGGAAAATAGGATTTTAGGTCAGAATATTTTAAAAGAATAAAAGAATGAGAGTTAGTAAAAGTGTAAAAGAGGGAAAAAGCATGCAGAGAATATAAGTGTGCTATTAAAAACAAAGAAAGTGAAAAAGATATTAATGCTAAATAGAAAAACTATTTAAAAAGAAGAATAAAATAGATAATTATAGAGAGAGAATGAAATTGAATAGTAAATTGTTGGACAATATTAATAAAAGTGGAAGATATGGTAGTAAAAAAATTTGGAATTACATTGAAAGGAGAAATGTAGGGGAGAGAGAAATAGTACTACTACTTGATGAGGGAATAAAGTGTAGATCTAGAGAAAACTTAGAATCTTAAATAGATATGTAATGGATATAGAAAGATGTTAGATGTGAAGGACAGAGTGATAGAAAACATGAATGCATATAGTAATGGGAATATTAGGTTTACAGAAAATGAACAGAATGAGGAAGGGAAGAAATTGAAAAGTGGAAAGGTACGATGTTCAGATAGATTGGAAGCAGAGATTGTAATGAAATTAGGGCACAGACCAAAAGTTATCATGTTTTAATAAGATGGCACAGAAGAGAGTTTTTCTGAGTAGTTGGAGTAATACAAGAGTAAGATTATTATTTAAAGGAAAGGGTAAGGATAATAGAAAGTTAAACAATTATAGACCAATAGCAATAACATCAGTTTTATATAAAGTTTTCTCATTTATGGTGGCTGGAAAAGCTGCAAAATGGATGGAATTAAAATAATGTAGTGGGGGAAATGCAAGGAGGTTTTAGATCAGATAGGAATATAGGAGATAGTTTATTTGTAGTTACACAACCTATGGATATGAGTAGGAATTTAGGTAGACAGTTATATATGAGTTTTATAGATATAGAGAAGGCATATGATAGAATAAATAGAAATAGATTATGGGTAAGTTTAGCAAATTTTGGAATGGATGAAGCTTTAGTGGATATTATTAAGAAATTATATGAAAATAATTACTATACATATCAATTAGGGGATATAAAATCAGTTAAAGTTAAAAATGGGGTGGGACTAAAGCAAGGATGCCCTATGTCACCTATTTTGTTTTTGTTGTATTTGAGTGAAATGGAGAGAGCAATAGAAAGACTAGGAAGAGGGATAGAGATACTGTTCATAGGTGACAAGAGAGTAGAATATACACTTTGTTGGGTCTTTTTTTGCAGATGATGTCTTTTTATGTGAAGAAAGAAGAGAAGATATGGAAGTTATGCTGAGGACATGTGCAAGGATGGGTAAAGAGATGGGGATTAAATTTAGTGAAGAAAAATCAAATATAATGATGGTTAATACTGGGGAAAGAGAAGACAAAGAACTTTTATTGGGAGATATAAAGTTAAGTGTGGTGAATAGATATAATTATTTGGGAATCATGTTAAGTAATCAGAAAAATTGCTTGGATGAATGGGAGAAAAAAATTGATAAATTAAGCAAAGAAAAGAAATGGATTAATAAAGAAATTAACAGTGTTTTCATATAATAAATATGATGTAGCTAGAATTGTATGGAATGGAGTTGCAGTAGCAGGATCAACATATGGCAATGATGTGTTATGTGTTAGTAAAGGGATATTAGATTACTTAGAAAAAGTACAAAGAGAAATAGGAAGACATGCCTTAGATGCAGATGTGTGGACAGCAAAGGAAGCAATTCAAGGAGAAATGGGATGGTCAAGTTTTTATATGAGAGTTGCAAAAAGAAAAAGAAAAATGTTTGGTAGATTGCAGTTGACGAATAATAAAAGATTAGCCAAAGTAGTATTTAACTGGGTTACAAGTAAAGTGAAGGCAACAAGGTAGTTGAGAAAGTTAATGTGGTATGCAGAAGATTTGGGTAAAAAATTTATAGCAGTATACTTGTACAAAAGGTGGAATGATTGTGTTAGGAGGATTGTTGAGTGTTATAGTGGTAAGGCATGGGATAAAAGAATAGATGCATTAATAAAGAATAGGGAGTTGGAGAGATGGAGAACTAATATGGAGAATAAAAAGAGTTTAAATATATATAGAAGTAAATGTAGTAGTGGGTGCAAGTTAATTTATGATAATAGCAAGGAAAATTGTTTATTGTTTAAGGCTTGAATGGAATCTTTAGCAACAAGAGAATATATACATAAATGGAAAAGTATAAGTGATTTAGTCTGAAAGTTGTGTAAGGAAGACATAGAAAATATTAGGCTCTGTTAATTCAATGCAAATGCTTGAAAGTAGAAAGGGTACAAATAATGAAGTTATGAAAGAATAAATATGAAAAAAGTGATTATCCAGAAAGTGAATTATTGGTTTTTATGCTGGGTTTGAGAAAAGATAAAGGGGATTTAGATATAAAGGTTATAGAGTTGACAAAGATTATGTTGTGAAAATGGGATGGATCAGATTATGGAAAAACTTAGTGTGGGGAATGGAAAGTAAAGGTAAAGTGGCTAACAGGTTTCTCTGGGCAAAGTGGCTGAGAGAATCCTAACTCCATATAAGGAGAAGTCACAGTGCATCACATCACATAAGTGATATATCTAAATTCTACAATTGTTATCATTCATAATATTTCCATGTGTATTACTAATCTGATCAAGATATTTGTAGTTGTTAATAATTTCTAATTCATGTTAATCGATTTAAAAAAATCCATGTTTACCTTTTTGCCATTTATTTTTAATTCTGTCTTCTTGCTTTGATTCTGATGCCACTTGCAACATTTTCTGGAGCATTGTTTGCAAAATTATCTCCAAATTGCGATTTATTTTTATTCCTTTGTCTTTCTATTTTGTTTTACAAAGTATTTTTTGTAATAATAAATAAATAATGAAATGATAGAAAGATGCAATTCTATCTTTGGGCTCTGTTGTTATATAAGCTAAGTTTTTGACTTGGTTTTTAAATTATATGATGAATTTTGTCTATTGTTTTAATTTATGTACAGACTAAATGTTCTACAATCACCCTTAATATATTCAAGTGATGAAGAACGAATCTTACTTTTAACAACCTTTAAAAATTAAATGAAATATTAGTTTTAATATGTAATAATAAATAAAAAAATCATAACTTTTAAATATCTGTAATTTTACAGTGGAAGTAACTACCTCTCACTGAGTTATGTAGAGTTAAAAACCAATGAAAAAATGTAAGTTAGTAGTTTGGATTCATTAAAAAAATATTTAATTATAAGAAATAAGGATGGATCTTACTTTAAAATTCATTTTATTAATTTGCCATACATCATTAATTTTTATGTAATAGTTTAAAATAACATTTAGTATATTCTCATTTTAATAAGATTTTTACTGTTGTGCATTGGATACCAAATGTTTTACATCTGGGTTTATATTTTGTCACTTTTAAAAATGCACACCCAAACTTGATTTATCTGGCATTCTATTCCTTGCACTGTCTTTAATTAAATTCATTTCAGCAAACAATGACTTGTATTCATATGTAGAGGAAAAAATTGATAATATAGTGATTGCTAATTTTCTTAAACAATCATATGTTTCAGCTATCAATAGTTCCTCTTCAGCATTTTTTTTAAAATATGCCAATAATTGATCATTTTCAATTATTTGTAACTCATTTTTCAAGTTGACAAATTTTTATTTCCATATCGAACTGGATTGAAAATTGACTACTTGTATTTCCATATGTTCCAAATTAAGACATTTGAAAATTTCCAAATTGAGACTATCCATTGATATCATTACTGGATATAAAATATATTTAGAGGTTTCTGAAAATTGTCTGAACTATATAAATCTTGAATAAAATTGGTCAATTATCATTTTAATAATAACACAAAACTCTTGAATCAATTTTACTTGATCTGGCTTCTCATGAAATTCTAAATTAATCAAGAATTTTCTTATATTTGGAAAATATTTGAAGATATAAGAACTATATATATATATATATATATATATCTATATATCTTTATATATATATATAGTTCTATATATATATATATATATATATGTATGTATATAAAGACATTACCTACAAACTATGTTGGTATTTAAATTATTTTTAGTGACTTGATCATGTGTTTGATTACTTTCTTTGAGATTTGACTACTAAAAAAAATGAATGGCATTAATTATGTTTTGAGTTGACATAAAGCATTTTTCTACTTTTACTTTACTATTTGATTACTTCAAAGAGTTAAAAATTATTTTAATGAATTTTTTTCATAGTATTATTGGGATCATTTGTCAGGTTTATAGAATATGGTACCACTTTATTTGACTTACTTACATATCATTACCACATAATACGTATATATATATATATATATACAAATTACTTTTTCAATTTTTTATTTATTGTTTCTAATCAGAATTCTATTGTAAATTGAATTCTTATATAATATTTATCTATTTCACCTTTAGTTTACAGTAAATTTTTATTAGTACACATTTTAGCAACAACAACAAAATTGAATAATTTATTTTAAACCTTAGAAAATTATGATCTGTAAATATTTCACATGCCTGTAAAAAATCCATATGTGCCACACATGCCATAGGTTTCTCACCATTTTCTTATGACTTTTGAGTATGAAAATGGTGGGTTATACATAATAGTTTTAATCAATTGTAAAGATTTTTTATATTACTTAGAATTGATCAGGAATTTCTAGCATTTAAATTTATTGCTTTTATATTTAAGGGCAGTTTTCCAATTCACATTATTGAATACGGGTACTCCTATGATTTTGTTTTTGTCAATTTTTTTGTATATAATCTCCTTTTTTAAATATTTTGATGTGGTAAATAAGCATCACTCTTTTAATATTAGCTTCAGTCTATTTCCAACAATTTAATCTATTATTTATAGCAATATTATTTATTTAATTCTAATAGAGTACTAATTTATGTGCTACTGATACCTTCAGAGTGACATTATTTTATGGATATTATTTTATTTACTATTTAAATAACTTTGGAAATCTAATGTTAGATGCAGTTTTTCATATCGAAAAATATCAGTTAAGTTTTTATAGTCTTATTCTACTCAATACATTTCTGATTTTTTAAATTTTAATCCTTATAACTCTACACCTGTCACTATCTATTGGAAGAATAATATCAAGATTCTTGATTGCTATTCACCTGACAATTTACAGATTCTTTAGACTCTCCACAACTATACTCTAATAAAAATTAAACCCAAATAAATAATATTGAATTCCTCTTTGAAATATGAATTAATACATATAGAAATTAGCTTTTAAATAAATTCTAATAAATTTCACCAGTGTCATTCATTCAAGCATGTAAAATTAATTTAAAGTGATTATTTAATATCTTCACGCTTTCACTTTCAAACCCTTAAGATTCACCCATACAAAAGCATTTGGGTTTGAAAAGATAGATGGCCATTCTATCTTTTCCAAATACTTTATCATGTGTTTGAAGTGTTTGTATTCATTCATTTTATAGTTAAAATCCAAAGCGCATGTGCAACAGTTTAATGCTGTTTAAAATATTTCTTTTAAATAAATGTATATATAATGTTTTATTTTTAAATGTTTACATTTAATTTGATAAGTATTGCACTAAATACCAAAAAAAAATTTTTTTTTTCTTCAACCACAATTTTGTGACTAATGATTTAATTAATTAATTTATGGATGCCTACTATTTTATTTCAAATTACACCTGGGTCTCTTTTTACGTGGACTTATTTAACATGATTTTGAAGTTATGCGATTCCATGTTTCACCGGAAGTCGAACTCCGATAATGCACTATTACTTTAAATAATAAATTTTGTGTATATTGAAAGTAATAGCACATTATTGGAATTTGACTTTCATCTTAGTAATTTCAATATTTTCAGTGCTTTAAAATAATAAGATTTTATGCAATAATGAAATTAAAATCATGATTTCCACATTTTATGTATACACACATTAAATTTTACAAGATTATAATGTAATTTGTTCAAACAATGTGCATGTTAATTTTGCATTTTAAATCACATTCTGTTTTTACTTTTTAAAAAAGAACGTAATCAATTATTAATCATTTAGTGTCCACAAGTTTATTTTTAATCAGTAAAAGCAGTGAGCACAATTAAAATTGAAAATTAAAAAATTAAAGACAAAATAAGAATTTAATTTTTAGCTGTTAGATTAATTACTAATTATGTTGTCACCAGAAAACCATTAATAACATAAGAGTGACGTTGGCGCTAGTTGTATTTTTACATGTGAAGAATCTGATTTTTTTACGAGTTTGCAAATGAACCTATTTATTGGCAAATCACGATAATAATTAAAATGTGTATAAAAAATGTAAATTACTGTAAATTATGCATAAAAATATATTGTTTTGAATAAAATTAAATATTATAGTTAAAAAAAGTTTGTCTTGTATCAATTTTTTTTCAAATTTGAAATTTTTTATTAGTCATATTTTATTTCCTTTTTTTTTTTTTTGCACGAATTTTAAAGTAATTTTACGTTGATGCTTTACTTTTATGCGATTTTTGAAAAATCTCAGTCCGTATCCCCCTTTTTCAAGGTAAGTTATGTCTACTTTTGCACAATTTTGTTTGCACGTGTTTTCTGAGGAACCTATCTATCATGTAAAACGAGACCCAGGTGTATACTGAAATAAAAATTTTTTTTGTTTTTTAGTGCATCATTCATCAAATTAAATAAATCACTAATCATCACATTACCACTATTCAAGCTGTTAAAACAGTAGCAAACTCTCCATACAGTAGTGCCACCTGTGCTAAACAGAGTAATCAATAGATGCTAAAAGGTTTGTGCATAAAATCCTATCTATTGCCTATTCATCCAGTATCCTCAGACTACTTTCTAGCTTGTGATTTTCAACAATGAGGAGTCTTGGATCAGAGAGCACTGAAGAAAGCCACAAGCTAGAAACTAGTCTCAGGATATTGGGTAAATAGGCACTAGATAGAATATTATGCATAAACCTTTTAGCATCCATTGATTACTATGGTTTGTACTGGGTGACACTACTGTATGAAGAGTTTGCTATTGTTTTACAAATAAAAATGGATTTTTATAAGCATATTTTTTATATATATTATTTTTTAATATTTGAATATTTTGCATTGGATTTTTGTAACTATTTGCGTTCAAATTTAAAAACTGAGAATCTAAAAATGGTTTCTTATTTCCAGTATCAGATATAATATTTGTGTGTGTTAAAAATATTTTCAAGATTTTTGTATTTCTGAAGACAGTATTTATTTATTTTAAAAAAGTTTTAATTAACAATAAATATTTTTTAGTGAAGTAGTCATGAAATTCAATGGAAGTATATTTTTCAAAATGTATGGATATCACTTGTGCACACTAAAATTTTACAACCTGATATCAATGTGGTTTGAAATTTGGCCCACCAATACTATTAGGCTGTATAAGTGGATGACATATTACATTGTCATTGATAGCTAACATGTGTACAAAATTTGAACAAATGTGTTCAATATATATATACAAGGTTACAATATTTGCTGCAAATGAACAAACAGAATTTCTAAGTTAAATAAGTGTTTAAAAATTCATTATAATAAGAAAATGTGAATATATATATTAAAAATTAAATTCAACATAAAAAACCCTAAACTATAGACTAAATTATTAGAAGTTAAAAACAAAAATATATAATTTATATATAATTTCCGGTTTTGATCATTCAAGTAAACGCTGAAAATTTTTTAACAGCATTTGATAGATTGGTCAAACCGGAAATGTCACGTTGAGAAAATATATTTAATTATATTAGTTTATATATATAACTATTTTATTAATATTGTTAACTGTAAATTTTATTTAAATAGTGTACACAACTTTTATTTAATTCTAAAATTATAATGTTTGTTATTTACAAGCAAAGACTTTATTTATCTTCTTAAATAATTTTTAAAACATAAATATATAAGAATTTCATTTCCAATCGCTCAGAAATTGCACTATCAAAAGTTATTTTCGAGCTCAGCTTGATATACTCTTAGTTGACAGTTTAACTAAAAGCGATAATAAACACGAGAATTATAAACTTGACACATCCTGTGAAGCCCATTATTAATAATGCATTAATCTTTTAATTTGCTTCAAATAAAAGGCTGAAATCTCCATCACTGTTTAAGCCTGGTGTAGATTATTTAAAATAATACACTCAAAGCTTTTAATAGATCCAACATGCAGTATATAATGAAAAAAAAAATACATTTTTATTTCTATATAAAATAAAAAGTATGCTTCTGGAAAAAAAAAAAAAAAGGTTAAATTTTCATACAGAAAGAAATACTTAATGTATTTTCTATCTTGCTTTACCTTTTAGATAAGAATATTTAAATACCTAATACTGACAAATTGAGTTAGCTATGGGATGACGACTTGGAAGATAGTCGAATTCTACTAGAAACTTGTAGCAGAGTGTACTAACCAATAGCCCATAATGTCTTTGAATTGTGTTTTATTATGATATATAACACAATGAAGTAAAAAATAACAAACACCCTCTTTTATTTTAAAAATATCCCATTAATTTCAATATATATATAAATACAACAAACCACACAAACTGTGTTATAAATCTTGATTTATTCATGAACTATTATAGCTTACACAAATATACTCCAATATTTCGATTATATTCTTTTATAGTCTTTATCGTGGAACAACTAAAAAATACATAAAACAATAAATACAAATATTCCACAATACATATAACAAAATGACAAAGAATCAAGTCAGATGTCACATGACTTAATTTAATAAGCTTGTATTTACAAATGTTATATATATAGAGCTCGCAAAATAAGCTCTTAACAAGCTTTGAGAATATCACTGATGATGACAGAAACAGAAACCGGACTGGAGTTGAGGATATTCTCAAAGCTTGTTAAGAGCTTATTTTGTGAGCTCTATATATAATACATATAATAAATACAAATCTCTCTTACCTTAAAACTCTTCTAATAAACAACCATAACTTTTCATTACATTCATTTCTTAAATGCCTTTCTTAAATAAATCTGTAATTATTTAATTAATTCAACCCATTATCCTGTTTTTTATTTTCCAATTAACATTCTATTCATTACAGATTTCATTTCATTAAAGTAAATTCATTTTATAATTCTTTCATAATATGATGTAATACATTCTAAAGGTTTTATTTTAAAATCTCTGTATAAATATGATTGCGCTATCAACACATGCACACACAAAGCTGAATTTTTTAAATTATTTATATATAAAATAATAGAAAGTATTACAAATAAATTTGTATAAGTGTTGCTGAATGCTTTTAAGGGAATTAGCCCTCATAATCATAGCCCTATTGTAACTAATGAAACTAGTTAATTGCAATGCAAATTTATGCAAATGACTTTACGTATTCCATTTCTTGGATATATTGTAGCATATGTCTTTTGTGTTGATGGTATTATTGTCTCTAGCAATAAAGCAAGCCTTTTTCACTTTTCTTTTTAAGTTGTATTATTCTCTGCAAACAACCACAGGATCCTTTGGCTCACAATTGTGCCCTGCTGAGCTGCGATGTTTAAATTTACTTATATGACCATAAACTATGGAATTTTTATCATTTAAATGCTGCTTTAATCTTGTTGCTAATTTATTTTTGTAGTTCCCATATATGATATTTCTTTATTACCTTTAATCTAAATATTTTATGATATAAACTGAATTCACAACTTCTAAATTATTACAATCCTTATCATTATTAATTAAAACAATTAAACGTTTTTTTTTATAGGACAAATAATAATAATGCATAGATTGTTAATTGAAAAAAAAAAAGAGAATAATAGGTTGATATAATTAAGGAGGATTATTTTAAGAAAGATATTTAAGAAACGAATGCAATAAAAAATTAAGATTGTTTGTTAGAAGAGTTTTAAGGTAGAGGTATTTGTAATTGCTATATTTGTATTTATTGATTTTATGCATTTTTGTTTGCTCTTTGATAAAAACTATAAAAAAAATATAGTCAAAATCGTGGAGGATATTTTTGTACGTTATAATAAATCATGAATAAATCAAGATTTATAAAGAAGCTTGTGTGTGGTTTGTTGTATATATATTATAATGTAATGAAATAGCATTTTTGCAATATTATAGGTAACTTTTGCTTTTAACCAATCAACTAAATCTAATTGGTATGGAGATCTGACAAATTTATTAACAGTATTTGGTTGATTGGTCAAAATTGGAAATTATATATATATATATTAGGACTTGAATGAAAAAAAAAATGGAAATATTTTTATTGTTCAAAATCACTGACAATGAAAAAATAGTCTAATATATTACTAATTACTCCTGTTATATAACAAGAAAAAACGTTATTGTTATAAACTGTCTTTAAGTTTCTATAGTGAAGCAGAATATTCACATTTTTATATATTTTTTCTCTACAAATTTTAGATTTTGAAAGAGATTGTACTGATTTTGAATAAAATAAGAATCTTTGAAGAAGCAGATGTTTTAATTATTAAAATTTGGAATAAAAAGAACCTAAAAATTATTTATTAAAACCACAGAAGAAAGTAACATTTTAGTCAGTGTTATTTATACAAATTAAAAAATAAAATCTGAAGTAGAAACTTTTCTTAGCAAATGTAATTTGACTTTCAAGCACATGGATGCTGTGATAAGAAAAACTTAGAATTTTTTGAAACATATTTATGGTCACATATTCATAGCATTGGATTTTGAATAGGAGGGCAGGTATGTGTATAATATACATTTATTTAAATTTATTCAAATATATGAGGTGAATTATATAGTCCACTTTTTCAATGGGGGGAGGGACAAAATTCCATCAATATCTTTACAAAAAAACCAGAGGTAATCCAGAATATAGATCCATATTTCTTGAACACCATAATACAATGGGCCATACATTTGAGTTCATAGTAGCCAGCATTGCATGCATCAAGAGAAATGATGCCAAGAGGCAAATCAAGGAGGCATAGCATAGAGCTAACAATTCCAATTCCATAAACAAAAAGGAATCTTGTTTCCCACCTCTCAAAAGTGGACTCATTAATATATATTGAATAAATTTAAATAAACATATATTATACATATACCCATCACCCTACTCAAAATTCAGTGCAATGACTATGAGACCCTAAGTAGGTTTCAAAAGTGCTAAGCTTAATTTAAAACACACAAATTCTAAGCTTTTGTTATCACAGTGTCCAAGCACTTAAAAATTAAAACAAATTAAAAGGTACACTGAATTTTGACAGTAACTTTTTTTTTTCATGTTTTCATGCAGATAATAAATGAAGAGATTACTGATAATATTAATTAAAGACTTAGGAGCATAAAAATCTAAACATGAGTAAGGTTGATTTAAACATTCATTAATCTTAATATAAAACTCAGTCAAGAAATAATCTTAATTTACTAAGTAATTCAAATTTGGATAGCGGTTATTTAGTAAAAGCTGAGTATTATATTTTATTAAGTTGGATCTTAAAGAATTTCTCAGAACCAGAACATTGATTGAATAGGATCATGCATCTTTTTTTTTAAAAAAAATACATCTTGACAAGAAAATTTATGATTGTCAAAGTTATTGATAAAATCTGATATCAGGAAATTTGTGAACAATATCTAACAAAAGCTTCAGTAAACTAGAACCATATATTTGAAGTGATAGTGAATCCAAAGGTTTCCATTTTAGTTTTTGTAAAAATTAATGATAATCTTATAACATTTGAAATAAGCTAATTATACTAACATATCACTATGGAATTTGTTGTCAATTAACAAGTCTTTTTTTCTTACAGAGATTTGAGATGTATTTTATTGCAGATTGTAAGAATAATTCTAATTAAATGTATTTTATTATTATAGAGATTTACTATATGATCAAGGATATCTAATTATTAATGTTTGGATTGTCCCATTTATGCTACTTTTTTTTACAAGTAATAAATTAAACTACTGTGGGTGAAATAGGTACCACCATTTATGAGATGGATTAATTTCTAACATTCAAAATTCTTCTCATGTTGGTTTAGGTATTCTTTATTTTTATTTATACAATATTCGGTCTTCCACAACAATACTGATAAATATTTTCTAAGAATGCTATTTCTTTTTTTAATTTTAGATTTATTATATAAGAATAAAAATAATTTGAATATTCCACTACAGAGGTCTTTCCAATAGCCTTGACAGAAGAACAATGAAGAAGAAGGCATTGTTACTAGCCTTGTGAGTTATCAGCTGGTAAGGGTTTAAGTGGTTTTTCATATTTGTATTACCAGTTAACTAACATTAATTGAATATCCATTTACTTACCACTTTCGGGTGGTTAGAAAAGATTGGGCTAATAGTCTGAAAAAATTTTAAGCCATATTTTTTTGTTTGATACAGTGCTATTGAAATACAAGATTTAAGCATGATAGGCACATGTTACAACTATGAAGCCATTATGTTTATTCATATTGTATGTCAGTATGTCAATGTGTGTAAATCTACAAAATAATTAATATAAGTAATTTACATACTTATCAAGATCTCAATATTGGGAAAACTATTTTAAATGCCTTAAAATCTGATTAATATTTAATGGTCTTTATTGTTGAGTAATAATACAAATGCTATTTTTTAATATTAATTATTTGAAAAATAATATTATAAATATCAGGAACTCATATATATATATATATAAAACAAACACAGTTGTGTGATAAAGATACTAATGTAAAATTTAAATGCGTTAAAATAAATACACACATTAATTCCAAAATATAACTCTAACAACAAACTATGATATATAGATAAATATCAATAAATTATAAATTATCCAAACGTTTTCGAAGGCTTACCCTTCATTATCAAGGACAACACAATTTTCAAACAGTATACTAATATGCAAATGTATAAAATAATATAGACTAATATGCAAATGAGGGTTAAAGCACTTCAGCATGCCACTTCTTTGATAAAGCATAAAACGATTCTCTCTTATTCAATGTGTGCTGGTCCGAAATAATAAAAAATGCTTCTTTAACTTTTCTTCTTAGATCACTTCGTTCCCTACACATAATTTTGGGTTCATCCGTCTTGCATGCATGACCTGCAGCAATTGCATGCTGTACAAATATTGACGGGTGGGATGAATCAGCCATAGTTCTATTATATGAATATATATGCTGGGACAATCTAACCTGAACGGATGCTTTCGTTTCTCCATAATATGCAGCCTGACAATTATGTTCTCTGCATGCAATTTTGTAGACTGTCTGTTGTGCATGAATCAGAGGAATGAAATCTTTAGTATTATTTAAACATCTATTCAAGTTAGGGGGCGATCTAAAACATACACAAAATTCCGAACGGAAGATCTCACGCATTTTATCGTAAATATTATGAATATATGGTAATAAAATCCTAGGTTTATCTTGCTGTCTAATCTGATTATGCCTTCTTTTGAATTTCACAATTATCCTATCAATAATCCGAAGGTTATATTAGGCCTTAATAAGATCATTTCTGTAAATTTCAATGTTGTTTCTCTTGTCATTTTCAAAACTACACAGATAGTCGTTTCTATATAAAAATGCTTTGAGGCCAGCAAATTTATGAATCTCAGGTGTATTTGATGAATGATGTATATGGCTTCTAATATGAATTGTCTTAATGTTCATTTTATAATAAAAATGGTCTGC
Organism: Epiperipatus broadwayi; assembly: GCA_028023455.1. Lineage (NCBI taxonomy): Eukaryota > Metazoa > Onychophora > Udeonychophora > Euonychophora > Peripatidae > Epiperipatus > Epiperipatus broadwayi. Next base: position 192,223 of record JAQFVV010000625.1, read on the forward strand.
TTCAATCATTACTTGCAGATCCAAGTATTTGATGCTGTTTAGTGCTTCTGCGTGACTAACATTTATTGTAAGGCCTGATGCCATAGTGAGATCATTTTTAATACCATCCAAAGTTTCTTCCGGAGCAGCAATAAAAATATCATCTACATATCTGGTGTACATAACCAATCCATTATTCATGTATCTAGGCAAAATAATTCGTTCGTAGGCATTCATCACCAGACTGGTGATAATCCCACTCATTGGGAGACCCATCGGCCATCCATTAAGCATATGAAACCATTCATTATTGAACACCGCATAAATATTATGGTTCATCCATTCTAGTACAACCACAACAAACTTAACATGTTCTAGATCCATTCCATGATTGATTAGAGCTTCTCTGACTACAATAATCGATTTTGGCCTGTCTATGGATCCATAAAGCTCAGCTACATCAAGTGCAGTCATTCTTGTATGTTGATCTGGATGTGCCTCTCTCACTTTATTCACAAAATCAAATAAAGATTTGATAGTGTAATCTCCATATCCCATTGTTTGAGTTATCCATTGATTTATGATCTTGGCCGCTTTGTAGTAGTGTACTCCACCAAAGTCGATCATCAATCTTAACGGTACACCTTCTTTATGGATTTTGGTATTTGCAAATATTCTTGGGGGAGTAGTGGCCGAAGGATACATTTGCAAATATTCTGCCTTGGTGAATGCTTTGCATGTATGCGGTCTGAGCACGAACAATACAAATTTATCTTTGTTCAGTTTGAAGTTAATCTCTGGTACTTTTTGGAATTTCAATTTGTCGATTTGCTGATGAACTTTGTTTCTATAATCTGCAGTGTCATATATATATATATATATATATATATGATATCTGTCTCAATATATATATATATATATATATATGATATCTGTCTCAATCGATATATGTATATATGTGGGTGAGCATGTAAATATATTTCAAGTTTAATGAAAAATGTGAATATATTCAAATCATAGCCTCATTTGTTATTACCCCCTATCTCAGTGGTTGGCAACTGGTGGTCCATGATGTAATTTTAATGGTCTGCAAAGAAATTCAGATATTATTTAAATTGGCTAAGCTCATTTAAAATAAAAAAATATTTTTTGTTTAAGCTGTATTTATTATGTGTAAAATAGAAAAAAAATATTATATTGCTAATTGATTTGTTATAAAATACTGTTGTGACTGCAAAACATCTACCTTAATGGCATTTAATTAACCCCTACTCAGTCAGCTGCATTGAAAAAGTAATTCTGTACAATTGATTAGGCATCAAATTTGTCTATGGTGCACCCTTGTATTAAAATTATTAATAAATATTTGTGTATATCATGCTCAATGCTTTTATTAATTTATACCATTGAAAATTATGTTAGTGCTCCATAATATCTAAAAGGTTGCCGACCACTGCCCTATCTAATTCAGTGCTATGATAGAAGATCAATCTCTAAAGTACAGGATCCTTGGATCAATTCTGGGATGTGATACATCCGGTGCACGAATTTCTTATGAACTACTAAGCATAAAGCCATTACATTATTATTTTCTATTATAAAAGAAGACTCATTATTAACAATAAAATAAATTAAAATTAAATATTAAATAAATAAAATAATTAAATTGTAGTTGTAGAGAATCAAATTTTATATTAAAGAGTCAATAATGACTTAAGCTAGCTATTTAGGATTAGTGCCCAATGATAATATTTTGCAACCACAGAGAATCATAATGGTTTTAATTAAGACTAAAATAACTTTCAAAGATAAGTTATTGAAGATATCTAGAGTATTTTTATATCTATTATATATTCCCCATCTTCTAACTACCAATGACTAATATATGTTTTAAATGTAGCCATCTTTTGCCATGTAAATAAATTGGCATTAATACAGAAAGTATAGTATTAAAATTCTTTAAATCTTTGAAAGTTAAATTTACTTAATTGATTAAATAAAAGGTACTATCAAATATTTAACAATCATAAATAATCAAAAGTAATGACTAAAATTTTACTGTTGGTATAATACATAAGTAGCCTTAAGCTCTCTCCAGCGAAACAAAATAATTAAGAATGAGAAATGGATATTTATTAATTTTATAATTATTATATCAGGAATTATATATATATAGATCAGAACCTAAAATTTTAAATATTAAATAGAATATACCACTTATATCTACTTTAATTAAATATTTCTATATGAGATCTGGAATCTTTGTTATAAAATAAATGAGGCATTTATTTATATAGCGCTAACTTGAAAGGTTAATCTTTAGTTTGTTATAAAATAAAATAGAATAAATATCTAATTAAATATTATTTTAATCATTTAATTATGAGGACTCTTTCTAATAAGAATGCATTGTTGTTACAGTATTGGGTGGTTGTGATTATATAAATATAAAATTATTAAACAAAATGAATATTATTGTACATTATCAATTAATTTCCCACTTAAGGATGATTATTTTTTATATTCAATGATCTCTAATTTTAATGTTAAAAAAATTACAGATAATTTAACGACCAATATTCCTTGTCTATGAATATACAAACTAAATCATTTAAATACAATTAACATCTAGTAAAACGGATAATTTTGAAAATTAAATGAATAATTTTATGAATTACCTTTACAATGATCTAGGAAAGATTTACTATCTATTCATAAATAATGATAAAATATTTTTAGCATTATTTTTTTTAATGAGTTTGACAAAATAAAGTACTTAAGAATAATAATCAATGCAGAGGCTAAACTCTCCATACACTAGCTCCACTTAGTGCAATCCAGAGTAATCAATGAATGCAGGAACATTTGCACTGAATGGTGCTACTTATGGAAAGTTTAGCCTCTGCATAAATAGCTTGTGTAAGCATAAAGAATGGTGATCATGTGATGTTTAGTGGGATAATAATCAATGTACTAAGTGCTTTATTAGTTAAGAAATACTACACAATCTTGGAATAATAAGTAACATATAATAACCACATTCCATTTTTTTACAGTTTAAAGCAAAATATTTTGCTTTAAAGTGTAAAAAGAGTGGAATGTGGTTATTATATGTTATATATTAGAGAAACAAAAATAAAGAAGGAAAGAGGAAAAGAAACTATTGAAGATAATAAGTAGTTGAAGTGTTTATATACACATGAAAAACATCATTAAAGTATACATAATGGATTTACCTCTAGCCATTCTGAAGGCTGCTACCATTATTCTAAAATAAGACTATACCAAAATGTATAAATAAATTATCCTTTTAAAAAATGAAAGTAAAGAAATTGTATTGTTCACTAAATCTATGATAACTTGCATATTTCAGAAAATGAATATTTAACTATATTCTTAGCTAGTTTGTAAAAGTTTCCAAATAATCTAGGTTGGTCAGTAGAAATTAAATATCCTGATCATAAAACAAACCGTGATCTTGATAATATACCTTCTTAAATACTCAACCCATACATCACATTTATACTGTAAATTATTACATTACAAAAATTTTAAAGATAAATGTATGTTTCAAGATTTAGAATAAACTTTAAGAAATTGATTTATGTCAGCAGATTATACTTTCAAAAATCCTCCAGTAATAAGTGTTAAATAATTTTCTAAAACTTATTTGAATAATTTTTATAACAATTTTTTATGGATTACCATTTGTTTAAAAATGAGATATTATAGATACAAAGAATATTTAGCAGTATTATAGTATGCTACCATCATATGAAATTCAATTTTATGCATTTATACTACAAAGACTAATACAAAATTATTAAATTAATGTTAGGAAATATTGTGAAATTTGATGTTTATTTGCAGTAAAAATTAGACCTTAAAGTAATAACTACTTAAGACGATTTTGGTAACAAATCTGCCAAAGCTTACCAATAATAATAATAAGATTTACTGTGACATACAGTAGAGTTTTTTTTAGTATTTTCAAACTTCAGTGGTTCTGGAAAAGATAAGCTTCAATCTTCATAGCATATGTTACAGTGTTATTGACTTGATTTTTTTATATTTTGGCCTGCAATTAATTCAGATTTAAAAATCTTCAGTTCTTTATCATTCATAGGTTAACTTTCCACTATTCTTGGTGATTATGCTCCAAAGTAGAAATATTTGTATTAGAATGCAAGTAGTTATGTTGCTGTTGATCAGAATACATTCATAATCTAGTTCTGAAGTAAATATTATTAATTGAAAATATTTTCATTATCTTTATTGTTATTAATTATATAATGATTTGGCTCAGAACAGTGTGTCAAAAGCACATCATAACTGATTGGTTGAAATTTCATTTTCTTTTTTGAATTATGTAAAAACTATAAGAATGACCTCAACATAAATATAGGCATTCAATCCACCATAAAAATATCTTTTGAATGCCATCGTTTTGATTGAAATTGGAAGAAATTTGAATTTTTTATGAATTTTTTTTTAAACAGGTGGATTTAATTTTTTTCTATTTTGGTTAATTTTCTAGTTTACATGAAGCAATAAAGGCAGAAAATTGTAAACAACCTGATTATATAGTGAAAATGGATTAAAAATACACAGGTCATTTGCATTCAAGGCCTATAATGGAATGTCAATGTAATCACAGATTTGTAAATAGATTTTTTAAATTTTTTAAATAATATTTTAAATTTATTAATATAATTTATTTGTATAATTTATTAATTTGCATTTATATTGATGTGTGTGTGTGTAATATATATAAATTATAAATAATGTAATATTAAAATCATTTATACTCTTTATTATATGGTATATAAAGTATTATTTTTATATACAGTAATTTTGCATCTTTGATATTAAAAATTTATTATGTTTATATGGTGTGTTTGTGTTTACTCATGCATGTTGTATAACAAGTAATGATTTACATATATAGAGCAGTGCAATGTAAATTTTAAAATCTGATAATCAAATGTACAAAAAGGCTGTATAACAAGTAATGATTTACATATATAGAGCAGTGCAATGTAAATTTTAAAAACATAATCGAATGTACAGAAAGGTTGCAGTTGATAAAGCATTCACAAAATTTATTGGGCATAGTATCATGAAAATATAAACACTTAATATCAATAAAAGAGAGATTTCAAATGATGTTTGTGTAGTAGTAGCCACAATGGTTATGCATACACCACATGGAATTGTATGCAGCCAAAGATCATTCTGATTCTTGCCTATGCCTTGATATTCATGCTGTGGAGTCAGCAGTTTTGCCACATCTTGCATCACATTATTTGCAAGTCTATAGCTAGCAAATGAGCTATATGCAAATAAATTATATCTTTGTGGGACAATAAATATAACAAGATAGCATCTTGTTATATAAACATTACTGATGTATACAAAAAATATAAAATGAAGGGATGCAACTTATTTTATCAGAGTGATATCAACAGTAACCTACAATTTCTAGTTTTAGATAGACAAGAAGACAATTGCTATGATGACAAATGCATATCTATCTTCTGGAAATGATTTGTTTTGTATCTTTTATTAGGATGAATCTTTTTCTTATAGATGCCTTTGAAATTTGGTAACTTTTGGGGTACAAGATAAAAATGAAGAATTCATATGTGACTTGTTTTGGAGATTCTGAAGCTATGAATTATCTCAGGTAAAAAGTATTATATATGGTTTGAAAGATAATTTTGTGAAGAATACAAAGAAGTTATCACTGAAGATGTAATTTAAACTTAGTTAATGATAAATTAGAAATTATGAACAAACAATAAAGTAATAATTATGTTGGATGTTGAAAAATTTTTTCCCCTTATTTTTAAATGATTATCATTATTTGTCTTAGACTTATTGTTTTCCTTTGTTTTTCTAGTTTCTATTAATGTAAATTTTTTTGCTCTAATACTATTAAAACTGAAGTTATTGTGAAAATTATATCCCAGGTCAGTTTTTAAAAAAATTCAATATGGCGCCTGAATACTCAAGCAAATAAAGAGGCTAAAATCTCTCTATATAACTAATTAATGGATGGGCAAAACAGTAGACAAATTATATTTTATATGAAAAATGAATATTAAACTAAAAGCTTACATCTTAATGATAATAAATGTTGGCATAGATTTAAAAAACAAAAATATTAAATACTTTTCATTAGCTGTTTTATAATATAGTAAGTGTTTCAACTACAATGTGCCCACTAGAGGGCTCTGTAGTCTTTTGAGTGAGAATTATACCATCTATACAACAGAAAACTGCTATAATTTAAGTTTTTAAAAATTATTAAATTAATTATATTTAAACTATTACATTTTGGTGATAAAATATTATTTATTATATGATAATAATGGAAAAGCTAAATCCATAATATAGGTCTATATATTAAAATATTAAATCAAATTGTGTGCAGAAGATGGATATAAACTTATTTGTTCATATTATTTTATTGGCTAGACCAGGGGTTGGCAAACTATAGCTCATGAATCATATACGTCTCTTTGGATATATATGTGTGACTCTTCAGTAATGTCTATATTTTTCCTCAGGGCCTAATTGGAACACACATTCAAAAAAAAAAAACATTGAAAATACTGAAATAAAAAAATCATGAGATAAAGATAAAACCAGGACAAATCCTGGACATATAGACCCCCTACTTTGTAGTAAAATTGAAAATAAAACTATCATAGTTTCAACTTGTACAATTTTTAAAAGATTTTGTTAACACAAATTTTATTTGTTTTATAAGTACAGCAAAACTTTGTGATTAATAAGTGAGCACATGGTTGCCTTCTAGTGGACAGATAATGCTTGCAATGGTGAATGTGAATACGCATAATCTAGAGGAGAAACTTGTGTAGTTGTGAAAATGTGGATATAATGGGTTAAATAAAATACAATATTTAAAATGTTTTTCAACATGACTGCAAAGAAAAGACGAGAAAAACATTAGATGAGCATCGTGATTTTAAAACTGAATGGACTGAATCTTTCATGTTTATCGCAAACTTGGAGGGCTTTCCAATCTATCTTATTTGCCAAGAAACATTGGCACAAAACAAGATGTATAATTTAGAGAGACACTTCATGACAAAACATGCCACATTTGCCATAAAATATCCTGTCAATGACATGAGAAATAGAGCAATTGAAGAACTTCAGAAAAATATTGAAAAATCAAGTTCTGTGTTTGATTACTGAAGACAGTCTTCCAATAACATTACAGTAGTAAGCTTTGTAGTAACTCAGAAAATTGCTAAGAGAGGAAAACCGTTTACATAAGTACATAAAATGTTGCTTTTTTAAAACATCTGAAAAACTTTTTTGTGATTTCAAAAATTAAACAGAGATTTTAAATAAAATTAAAACATGCCATTATCTGCCAAAACAGTAGCAGATAGGACAGTTAAAATGCCTTAAATGTGGCTAACTAATAAATCAAGGACATTAAATTTTTTTCAGCTTTATTTATTGCAGAAAATGAGTCTTGCGATATCAAGGGCACAGTCCAGATTTTCCTTTACATGCAATATATATTATCTGAAGGTCCAATAGAAGAACTTTTATGATTATTGACACTCAAAGGCCAAACATGAGAAGAGGACATAGCAAATGCTGTCACTGAATGCATGGAAGAAAAACATATCATACTCGATAAAATTGTATCAATTGCAACTGATGTGGCAAAAAATTTGTTTGGTGGTATCAAAAAAGGGTTTGTTTCAATTTTAAAAGAAAATAATCATGAAGTGATTACTTTCCATTGTATACTTCACCAGGAAGCACTTTGTGCCGAACATTTCCAGAAGAAATTGTTAAAGTTATGGTCTTGGTAATTAAGATTATTAATTTTATTGTAGCAAGAGAACTTAATCATCAACAATTTAAAGAGTTGCTATGTGAAATGAAGAGTGAGTATTCAGATATCCAATATAATGGAGTTTGATGACTTTCCAGAGACATGTCAAAACATTTTGCATAAATGAATTCAAACTATTTCTCAACAACAAGGGTATTTAATATTTAGAATTAACAGAAGATCACTGTTTTCAAAAATTGTATTTCATGGTGGATGTTACACCAGAACTCAATCAGCTCAGTGATAATTTACAAGGTATGGGGAATACCGCTTTTTCACTTGTAGAAGAAATTGTTTTGTTTGAAAAGAAATTGATTCTATATGCTGAAGATGTAGAGAGAGGAATTTTAGTTCATTTACCAAACTTGTCTCAATATCATCGAGAAAACAATGCCCTCATTAATAAAAAATATTTCAAGACAATTCTAAACATGAGAGAATCTTTTCTAGGTTTCAGAAATTTAGAAACAATAAAGCAACTCTAGATTTTGTTACGAATTCTCTAGATTTTGTTACGAATTCTCTTAATGCCAATGTGAGAGAATTAAAATTTTCACCATTTAATATTGATGCAGGTAATTTTGAAGTACAATTACTGGACTTGACAAGCAAAGATTTATGGAGCTCCAAATTTGAGGTGGAAGAACTGGAAAAAGAAAAATGTAGTCTGCTTTCACAGAACCAGCAGAGTGCTATAAAAATCCTACAGAAGGTAGACTATGATCTTTACTATTTGGAATAGTCTTCCAGATTCATATCATGAGTTGAAAAAAAATGCATTTAGTATTCTCAGTATCCTTGGATCTACATACTTATATGACACAATCATTTTCTCAGTATCCTTGGATCTACATACTTATATGACACAATCATTTTCTAGCATGAATTTTATTAAATGTAAATTGAGGCACCAAATTACTGATGCCAACTTGGCAGCAAGCTTTGAATTAAATCACATGGAAAATTGCTAGCATTGGTTTTTAATCAGTATGAACAATGAGCTAGCATTTCCTTAGAAAATTTCTGTTTGTCCGGTTGGTAACTAGTGGTTTTTAATCTACATTTAATAAAGATATAATTAATATTATAACTTGTTATAGTATTTTTAAAATTTTCCTTATTTGTAAAAACGGATTCATGGCTTTCGAATAATTTTTAAATTGTTGCGAGTGTCAGATTTGGCTCTTCCGTCTCAAAAGTTTGCAGACCCCTGGGCTAAACAATCTTTAGATAAAATCTTTAATGTATACATTTAATTTCCTTTAAAATTCTAGAACATTTTACATCTTTTTACAGCTAAAAGTTGCAGAATGAAGAGGTAACATTGTGACAATTAGTACTTTTTTCCAAAAACAACAACAAAAAAAATCATTTCATTATAAAATCTTTATTTTGTTTTTGGCCTTACCATTGATCAGTATTGTTTAATATGAAGAAATATTTTTTTTAAAAAAAAAAATGTATACGAATTATAAAAAATGAATGAAATATAAAAACGTAAATAGTGAAATATTGAGAAATGATTACTGAAAGAAGAGAGAAAAAAGAAAAATATATAACAATTTAAATATTTATTATCTAAAATTAAAACTATTTTTTAAATTTCATTTGGCATCTAATATTGTAAAACTTTCAGCTCCTACTTTGAAATCTACAAAACTATATATGTTTATAATCAACGTATTTAATATTTATTCCTACAAAATTGTAAGAAATAAAAGAACAAAAATTGACAGCAATTTATGTAGTTGTTTTGTGTGTGTGTGTGTGTGTAGTTTGCTAGTAATTTTCAAAAATTAAAATAGAAATGCAAAACAAAAATAATTAAAGCAACAAATAGAATAGAAAAATATTCACTGCTCAATAATTATTCAAATATCTGTAATTGCAGTTTTAACCAGCTATTATTAAAAAAAATACTGTTATATATATATTAAATCATAAATTCTAACTGTTAGCTAGCTACTATGAGTAAATTGTATTACACAGTGCTTATGCTTGAACAAATCAATATAATATTGTTAATTTGTTATCAAGGCAACATTACAATTAGGCAACCATTGAGATTCGCGTATTCCTCTTGTTTACGATTTTTCAACAAACTCTAAATGAAAAAAATTGCAGAAACAAATTGAAGTTATACTCACTTAGGCTCCCTTTAAACAATTTATCTTTGCCTATTGTAATAAAGTTTATTTAAACTTCTAGACAGACTTCATTTTAATCTATTTTAGCCAATGCTTTCATTTATAGTCTTTAAATCTCTTAGGCAAGGGTAATAAGTAGATCTCTTTTAGTTGCTAATTGTAATCTTGTCTCAACATCAGTTGATACTCAATGCATGAGAGTTTGTTAATTTGTATATATATAATATTTAAATGCATGTATATCATTTATATTAAACTTAATGCAATTAGAAGGGCTTGAACTCAGACTTTCAAGCTCTCCACAGCTATCCACCCCATCTTATATACCCAATACACATGACTATATACATAAGTATAGAGGATTTGAACTCAGATTTTCAAGCACCTTTCAACCATCCACACTATCTCATACAACTGATACACATACATGCAATGACGTCATTTTAGTTAAGATGTTTATGAATATTAAGACTCACAAGGATGGTTTTCCTTTAACGTTTATTTTTGATTTTACGGGTAATGTTTTGGAGGGTATTTCTAGGTTTTTGAATAATTTTTTTAAGCAATTTATTGATTTTGATCAGTACACAGTTTCTTCTTATTTTGAAGCTTTTGATAAGATTAATAATTTTAAAATGGAAAGTAATTGGATATTTGGTTGTTTGGATATTAAGAATATGTATCAATCTGCTAATAGATTAAACAGTATTGATGTCCTTGTGTCTATGATGGTTAAACATGGATCTTTGTCAAAGAGTAAAGTTATTAAAGATTTGTTTTTATTATTGGAGGATTCTATGTATGTTACTTATAATGGTAATTTTTATAAGATTAAGGAAGGGTGGATAATAAGTTATAGTATTTCTCCTTTAATTTGTACAGTTTATATTATTTATTTGGAAGAGGAAATTATTGTTAAGAAGGAGTATTTATATTTAAAGTTATTTGTTAGATATGTTGATGATTGTTTGTTTGTAATTGAGAATAATAAACTGAAAGAGTTGGTAAATGAGTTTAATTATTTTGATCCTTCTATAAAATATGTTGTAGAAAAAAAGGGGTTAGATTTAGTTAAATTAAATTTTTTAGATTTATTGGTGATTGGAAATATAAAGAATAATTGTTTGATATTTAGTCATTATGTTAAGAGTTAAGGTCTATAATTAAATCTGATAGTTATCAATCTGTATCTCATAAAGTAGCTGCTTTAAAAAAATACTGTTATACAAATAAGAGATTAAATAATTCTAATGGGATAGCTTTGTTTCAAAAAGATCAATTTTATTAAGATTATTTGGTACTTACATATTAGGGCTGCAATGCAAGAGACCCACTATGCCTTTTTACATTCATGATAAATGTCTAATATTGCAATCCCATCAAATAAACCATGTGATCTCATCTGATCTCATCCAATAATGTACTATGTGATAAATTTACACTTTCATTTATTGTCCAAAATTCATTTGGCCAGGTTTTTTTCAAATTGTTTTTTTACTTCAGTGCTGTCAATTGCCTTTTTCAAGTGTTTTTATTTCATAGTGCTATCAATTGCATTTTTTGGATTTTCTAAATTTACATTTTCATACTTTTCATCATTGTGTTTTTTTTATTTCCTACTATATTATTTTGCATTTAAGTGAGTGCATACATGTATTTTCATTTTGATTTACTTTTCCATTTTCTGATTAATACTACATTTTTTTAAAACAGTACACAATGATGAACATTTGGAGTTTATCCACTACTGAGATAAATGTGGCCTAGTATTTTCAAGAGAAAGGAATCTTGCCATCTGAAAAAGTGTGTCTGAATAGACATACTATGAACCTTTACACCCACACTTCAGCAAGCAATAGTGTTGTAATGTTTGATTATATAATAATAAAATAGGTCTTCGTAAAGGAATGTGGTTGGAGGGTTCCAGAACTCCAATTTTGACAGCAACCTGATTTATTTACAGCTGGGCTTGCAAATTAACTTCCATAGAATGGGGGAAAATAGTTGATTTAGCAGACAAAACTGCAATAGACTAGAGTAACTATATGTGGAAAGTTTTTTGCCACTGTGATAATATGATGAGAAAAACATAAAATTGGAGGCCTTACCAAAATGATTGAAATTGATGAGAGCCTTTTCACAAAAAGGAAAAACCAAACTGGATGAATTCTTCCAGAGCAGTGGATGTTTGGTGGCTTGTGTAGGGAGACTGGTGATTGTTTCATCATGAGAATTCATGATAGGACAGTGGAAACTCTGATGGAAGCCATCAAACAAATTGTGGAAGAGGATTCAGGCTGTTGGAAAGCCTATAAAACTGCTGAATTATGAGCTGCCAGTTATGACCATTTTTGTGTGAAACACATAATTTTATTTATCCTGAAACTGGAGTTCACACTCAGAGCATTGAAAGACATTGTGGTTCAGCAAAATGGTATAACATAATAAAAAATATCAAGGAACAGCACATCAGCATTTAGATTTGTATGTGGAAGAATTTATATAGCAGAGATAGCATAAAAATGGCAATGTATTTATTTGCATCGATGAGATTGTTGAATAAATAAAGATTCAGTAATTTTTATTTTTTGTTAATTTTTTAATAAAAGTGTAGTAATTTATTTATTTTTTCCTCTTTTTTTTTGATTTTGAACAAAACATATTTACTTATTAACATTTCTGATGATGATCTTGTGCAGGCATTATATTGCACAATCATGTGTTAAATAAGTCTCCATTTTGGAAAAAAAAAATTTACTTTAAGCCTCCATTTTGAAACAAAATTTTACCCACTTAAAATAAAGTAGAATAGACAAATGACTGTTTCATTGTGACAATTCCTGTTATATATTACATGGTAAGTATGTTTTTTATTTTAATCATTTTTTAGCTCATGCCAGATATAGACATAATATTTTAGATATAATATTTAGACATGTTAATATTTTAGATGTAGATGTAGTAATAATACTTTATAATTTTTTGTTTTTTTGCCAATTTTGTTGACTGACTGTTATGTAATTGTATTGCAGGCTTAACCATATTTAAAGTAAGATTTGGAAATTGCACAATGATGGGCCATATTTATTATTTTTTGTGGGAAATTTATATTTTTAGTATAGTTAAAAATGTACTTTTTCAGATTTAGTCTGGTGCAATTAGTGTCTTGTATTAGAGCTGCTACACCTTTTTACATATGTATTTAGACTGCTGATAACTTTGTAAATATTGTGAACTTACACAAGATTTGTTTTGACAAGTCATTTAAGTTTGTATGAGTTCCAGTGTACATGTTATTTGGGTAGGTCACAAGATTAGAAAGTTATCAACAGATTGATACAAATGTGAAAACGCATAGCAGATTTAATACATTGCAGGTATAATATGTGAGTACTGATTATTTAAGGGTTGGCCACTCTGATAAATTTCTTAAAAGTATTTTATTTAATAGTAATAATAATTGTAATAATATAAGATTAATGGAAAATATGATTTTATTTCTTCTCCATTAAAATTGTCTTCTTATAGAATTGAGTGTAAAAGTAGCAACTTGTTTGGAAATAAAAAAAAAAATTAATTGGAAAAGAGGTATTACTTTGAATAATTTATTAAATAATACAAAGGAAATTTTTGATAGAAAGACTATTTTTTCCTGAAGTAGTTATCGACCTCCATAGATATGGATGGTTGCACAATTTTAATTTTAGCATTATTTTGTCACATTTAGTGAGTGGTTCGGTGTAGTTTTTATATTGGCTAATTGATTTCCCTGTCTACTGAATATACCCTTATGGCTATTTCTTTTTTTGCCACGCTCATTACTTTTATTTTTACATATTGTTTCAATGTGACATTTTTTTTTTTTTTTTTTTTTTACAAATTTTGCCACATTCATCTTTATGGAAACAGTTTCTGGCCTTGTAGCCATTTTTACCCCAACAAAGACAAATAAATAGATTTTTATTATTATATTTATTGCCTTTGATGTCAGAAGATAATCATTTTATGCATTAAAACATCAGTTTGCACATTTCATTGCCCTTAAACTCAGTGAACTTTCAAGATTGCTCGAGAACTAGTTCATAAGTTCTCCCACCTTTTATGACTTCATTATAATTTAAATCACTATCGGCTAATAATTATTGCCTTTAACTATTTCTAATCATAACCCTCAGAAATTGCTTTAGGAGGGTCTCATCGAGGAAAGATCCATAGACACAATTTTTCACCTGATTATGAAGAGCAATATAGTAATCCTTTACTCTTTCATCCTATCCTGATAATAGTCACAGAAATGAAGTCTGGTGACATGCCTCAAGGGATGGGGATTAAAATAATAATCAATCTTTAATTTGATTGTATGAAAAATCTTCAGAAGTCTGAGCTTCTGAGAGCCTATTTGATATCTCTATAACTGCTTTTCCAGCAAAACATAATAATCCTGCTATTTTAATCTTATCATCTTTAAGTCTATTAATGATGAGATATTTTTTGACATGTTGAATGTGAAGAAGCTAATTAATTGCATCACTGATGTCAAACTCTCTAATTGATGATTGCATTTTAGCCATTCATTCTATACACATAAATCTAACTGTTAAAACACTATTTGATTCAAGGTTCAAATCAGAACTGTGCAGTTTGTTATGTCTGGAAGCATAACTCTTGCTCTCCAGACCTTCTGAGATTTAAATTTATCCCTGGAAAAAACAGGACTAGGTTTACATTATTAATTTACAGATATACAATTTACATTATATTCATTAATGCAAAGGAATACAGAAATAATAATGAAGATCTATATGACCTGTTAAGTCCCTAGACTTGCTTCGACACATGTGGAGGCAAGTCTCTCTGCATTGAAAACTTAAGGTATATACAGTGAAAATGTCCATTTGCACACCAGAAACTTCCAACAGCAAATGTTCATTACTTTTTCTCGCTTGTGAGAAAAAGTAATGAACATTTTTTGTTGGAAACTTCTGGTGTGCAAATGGAAATTTTCACTGTATATTACTCTTTTGATTGGCTCTTCGATAAGATGATTATTTAATTTATTTAAGATACATCCTGGACAGGAGAATTTTACTTCTATTAAATTCTATTAAAAATTATTTTTAGATTTCAGACATTGTTATCACTGAATGGATCAGGAACTCATAATCATTTATTTATTAATGGTATATATTTTTACCAAAAGAAGTTCATTAATTATCTCTAGAGATTTTAGCTAATTGCTCTTGTCATGTACTTAGAAATTAATCTTTTCTGAGCACAAATCCCATTAGAATTTATTTAATTATCAATCTTTATTTTCATTTTTTTGTGAAAATTCATTGAACACTACTTTAGTCTTTTAAATACTTTTCTTTAACTCTATTTGCTACTTTCATCTAATAACCCTTGCAACATGAAACTCTGAAGCATTATTTGCACAAACAACTACATCACCTTCTAAATCCAAATGACTTAAATAATAGGAGCCAAATGACTTAAATAATCTCCTATTACTTTTATTCCTTTAGCTTTCCATTTTAATCTACAAAATACTTCTTTCAGCACTACTGTAATAAGTTTTAGAGATAAGGAGTCACTCTGTCATACACCCTTCTCAATGTTAATCTTCCTAGTATTATTATGTCATCTAATTCTTATTGATGTATTTTTATAAATATTCTTCAGAATGTGACAATATCCTGTCTATACCTTAACGATCAAATGCTTTGATCACTGAAGAAATGCTTATAGAATCAGCATAAGAAATAATAACCATGTGATGTTTTGTTAGAAATACAAAAAAATGTATTTCATATCATTGAGTAATGACTGAATTGTTGCCTTAAAAAATTATATGAACAATTTCAAAAAATAAAACTAAATTAATTTTTATAACTTAAGAAATACATTTTCTTCCAAATACATAACACATATATTTAGTACAATATTATATTCAGTATATTTTAGGTTTCAATAAAAATATTACTTGCTATAAAATCTTTTAAATGCAATGTAAAATACTTCATATTTTATTATACAATTTGAGAATACAGAAGCAGAACTCTTCATAATGTATTGCCACTCAGTGCAAGCCAGAATAACATATGGATGCATGGAGGTTTGTGCTTAAAATACCTATCTAGTGGCTACTCATTCAACATCCCAGACTAGTTTCTAGCTTGTGGCTTTCATCAGTGAGGAGCCTAGATGAAAGTCATTGGATGAGTAGACACTAGATAGCGATTTTATGCACAAACCATCTTGCATCCATTGATTACTCTGGCTTGTGCAGAGTGGTGCTATTGGATGGAGAAAGTTGCCTCTGTGTAAACTGTTTGTGTAAGCATAAAGAATGGTGATCATGTGATGTTTAGTAGTTGAATTTGAGAATATTTATGTTGATTGCAAATCTATCCATAATTTCATATCTTCGCTCACTGATTCTAATATTTAAATATTCTACATATGTCAGAAAAAAATAAATTTGTGATCATTTATAACTAATTAAAATCCTAGTCTAAAAATAATAAAAACTTGTACATTTATAGTATAATCATAATGTAATATATGTAAAAATAAAAAGTTTTATTTTTTTTATAAAAAATTTTAAGAGAGACAATTTTCGTCATTTACTTACTTAAAAACCTTACAAAAGAATCTGTAGGGATTTCAATCAATGAATATATTCATAATTAACTATATTAATTCTATCATTGTATGAATGCATTTGACAGTCATTACTATATGGTTTCTGATCTATATTTGATCCCAACTACTTATGTCAGAGAATGCTAAATTTCATTTCTGAAATGTAAAATTCTGAGCGGTCTTATCTGGATGATAATAGCAGCTTCAATTTGAAATATATTTATACTGGAAGTGAATGGATCAGAGAAAGTTTACAATACTATATATTTTAAAATGAAAAGTGCTTTAAAAACTATTAAATCTGATTAGTTACTTCATTCTTCAGTGTTAAAATTAATTATGCCATGTATTTTCTTATTACATGGATAGTTATTAATGTATTAAAAATATGTACATTTGGATGAAATATAATAAATAAAAAATATATAATATTGATGTATGTAATGTCTAGTCTTGACTAACTAACTTTTGAGCATCTCTCTACTTACTAGATTGCTTAACCAATGCAAAATGACAAACAATATGACTCATTAATCATAACCAGAAATTTCTTAAAATATTGTATAAGACTGAAATGTTACATGTGGATATGTGAACTTAAGGACTAAAATATAATGTATGAATAAATGAAGGAAATGATTCCAAATAGTTTTGTGAGTACAAAAAATATTGAAAAGCAATAGTAATTCATGGGGAAAAAACTTCTATAAAACACAACTGTTTATTTGATAAATGAGAAATATGAAAAATTAATGACTTTTCATAAGAAAAATAATGCCATAATAATGGACACCTGGTTCTAAAACTGGGATACACAAAGAAAACTTTTGATGATGGTAATAAATTTTGATTATATTTTATATATTAGTTCAGAAATAGGACTGCCTAGAGATGATATAGATTTACTCCATAATTTAGAAATGGCATAAATTAAATTAAATTTTAAAGCTATAAAAAAACTTTAAATAAGAGAACAATGGAATATTAATAAATTTAAGTTAGACACAGACAAAAAAATTACAAATTTATTGTAAAGAAAACAGATGTAAAAATAAGCCTGATTTAAAAATACATATAAAAAAAATCAAAGCAACAAATAGCAAAAAATGTGAAAAATAAAAAATAAATACTGTGTCAACAATTAGGGGATTAATAAAGTGGAAGAGAGAGAAAAATGCAAATCTGTACTCAGGTGAAGCATATACAAATGACTTAACAACTAAATAAGACTGTTGATTAAGCTAAATAAATATAATTAATAAAAGAAATATAGTGAAGTAGACAAATTTATATAAAATTAATTTTCATTTATTAATAAAACACTTTACATAGTAAATACAGACGTAACAATTAAAGGAAAAGAGTCAAATTATTATTGATGATGCATTAAACTTATAAAAAGAATATACACATAATTTGTATGTAGAAATATTGATCCATTATTTGTGATGATTAAAAAAGAAAATGAGATAAATAAAGATGAAATGCATTCTTCCGTAATGTATGACAAGATTGTCAAGCTGAGAGTAAATCAGGCAAAAGATAAGAAAATGATAAAATTCTCATTGAATTATTAAGTTTCAGTAAAGATGGGATTTGAAAGAATTAATTATTATTTACAGTATAATTATAGACATAGGAAAATGAACATTAGACTTTTGTTTTAATTATTATGTTATATATATTTGTGGTAAATTAAATATTTTCATAGATTAATTATGATGTCAACAAAGGAATGTTTGAAGTTATTTCCATGTAATGATTACAAAAGTATGTTAGCAATGGTGTTGCTAAGTAACTGTCAATCATTATTGAGAGCTTTTGAACTAACCAATTAGTTCTAACTGTCCACATAATTTTTTGTCTTGGGTTTACTTGAAATTAATTTATTTCTAAGTAAATACAATACAAAGTAAAAACTATTATAAACTACTAGGGCAAATTGTTTAATTTAAAGGTTATCACTAATTATTGATAGTTACCTAGCAACAATATTGCTAACAATTTTTTCTAATCATTACATGGAAATAACCCCTCTATTCCTTTATTACATATATAACTATTTTAAAATGATTTATATTACTTTAATTAACATTTGTGAAATTTTTCAATTTACATATTATCAATATTATAGTGAAATACATTATTTTAGCCAATATTGACAATGTGTTAATTGAGCAATTGTACAAATGTCTATTAAAATAATGTAAATCAATATAAAAAATAGCTTTAAAAGTAAAACAATTAATTTTTCAATTCATGCTTTATTTCCAAGTCCTTCAGATAAGAGTACATAAAAAATGAAATAAAGAGAGCCTTTTATCTAAAAAACTTATTGACTTGTACTTTGAATTGAGAGTATTTCATTTGCTTAATAAACTAGTAGTGTGAATATTGATCTCAATACATATAAAATATCTATGTTCTCTGTCATTAATAATAATAATAATAATACAAAGATTATCTATTGCAGTATTTTAATATTAATACCATGTTTCCCCGAAAATAAGACCTAACCAGAAAATACGCACTAGCATGATTTTTCAGGATGTTAATATAAGCTCTACCCCAAAGATAAGACCTAGTTAAAACTGTCAGGATAATGGGCGGATTTTATTTGTCTGATGAAACACTTAACACAGATATATTGAATTATAAAATAATGAATATAATGTTCAAAACGTTTATATATATATACACATTATAACTACCATGAGAAAATAAAATAAAAATGAATTGAAGTAATGAATGTATAAATAAATACAAAAGTAAATTTTGTACTTGAATAAATGTTACTCTAAATTATTTTTTAGGCAGACTCATAACTAATTATTTTAATAAACTTGCAAACACAATTTTAATTTTCATTTATCAATGCGCCTTTATTTAGTCTGTTATCTTAATTAAAGAATTCCTCTTTTATCTGACGTCTAAAAATATACAGTATATAGTAAATAAATCAACATTATATACGAAAAGCCTGAAAAGCGGGCGATCTTACTTCACAAATTAATCAAGCCAGTTTAATGTTTTATATATTATTTTAAATTAAATATTACTAATTTCAAGGAACACGTAAACAACATTTAATATTTTCGTATATACAATTAGAATATCCTGTGATATGATTATAATCCTAAACATATTCAAGCTGTAGTAAAAGTTATGTAAGCCCTGTTAAAATTGGCGATATTGAAAAAAAAATGTAGATTTTTGTACTTAATTAAATGTAGATTTTTATATTTGAGTAAATATAGATTTTTGTACATGAAAAAAATAAGACATTCCCTGAAAATAATTACGGTATATATATATAAGACTTAATACAGTGAAGAGAATTTCGAAACAAAACTTAAGCTCACATGCAGTTAAAATATTATTAAGAAGAATGAAAAGATGTATTTACAGTATATTAGACATATTTATGTTGAAAGAGCAGCTGTAATGGGGACTATTGTTTAAAAAAAGCAAGTTAATATTTTTTATTGATCTTCGTAGGTTTTTGATAGGGTGAATTAGGTTATAATGCTAAAATATTTTTTAAAAGAAGCTCATTAGTATGCGGAGGATGAATGCATTTTAAAAATCTTATACATAAATAAGAAAATGTTAAATAGTATTTTTATACCACAGATAGATATAAAGAGAGGTATGTTACAGCAAAGTTACTTTATACTATTGTTTAAAATATATATAAATGGTCATTCTTGTACAATATGGTTTTGATAAGAAGGGAATTAGCAATAATGATAGAATATTTTATTACATAAGTTTGAGTAGTAATGCATATAGATAAAAATAAATAAAACTGATAAAATTTTAAAGAAGTTTGAATACAAATCATTACATCTAAAGTAGTAGTTTTATGTGAAAATGATAAAAAAATAAAAATGACTGTTGGATAGAGATTATTACAAGTTATAGCAGATTATTGATTCAAAATATTTATGAAGTTGGTTGATTGATGATGAAAATAGAAAAATAAGACATTAGATTAAAATTTATAACAGCTAACCACATTTTTGATAGGAGGCAATTTTGTAGACCATTAGAATTAGAATTAAAAAAAAGGGTTATTAAATATTTTTGACTGTAGTTTAACTATATAAAAAGGGGAATTTGATGATTAGAAAAGGATTTTAAGTATGGAGATTTGCATTCTGCATTTTGAAAAAAATGAAAAAGGTACATTAGAATAATAGGATTTGCAATGTTGAAGGTTTGAAAAAATAAATGAAAAAATATATGTATTGGAAATGTAAAGAAAAAAAATTATAAAGATTATGTCAGAAGATTATATAAAGAGTGAAAAATAAAAAGACTGGAAAAGAAAAAAGTTGATTAAAGAAGTTTAAAAAAAAAGTAAACTGTTAGTCTCCAGAGCAATAGTAATAAATGCTTGAAAGTGATTATAAATAATCCTTTTAATAGATAACTAATAATTTAACTTATAATAATTTTCTTTTCTGAGCCAATGTAATATATAGTTATTAATTAACATTCTTACAGAAAAGATGCTTACCAAATAAATCAGCACCTCAAGTGGTCTTTAAATCAACTGCAGCCAAACAGTTTACAATGCTGCATATTATGGGGAGTCAAGGGCCAACTTGTCAATGAGACTTACCCAACATAGATATTTATATAATAGAGCCATCAGAGATAAAGAACACACATCAATATTTACAGATTATGAGCATAAAACTAGCCACAGATTAGAGCTAACCAAAGCAGAAATAGTATGTATAAAGAGAGAGAGAGAGAGAGAGAGAGAGAGGACAGAAAGTGGAAAATCAAAGCAGAATGTGCAATAGCTAGTAACCATTTTTCCATCAACAGAAAAAAAGTAAGTATACCTATATCAAAGAAATGGATTTGAGTACATTGAACAACTTATTATATAATAATTAAACACTATTATAAAGAACTTGTAATTACAATATTATACACAATTAATATGACATATTGAATATATTGAAAGCATGCTAGATAGTAAAAAAGCAGAATATTAAAAAACAACTACCTTTTCTATGAGTATAGTCATTAATTACCAAATAACTAATAATAATAATCAAAATTTTATTATTGAAAAAAAAAAAGATGTACTGAGCATATATATTCAGTTTTCAAAAGATGCTTTTGGAAAAGTCTATTATGAGGAAGGGAAAAAAGAATTTATTAAATGAACGCATAGAAAAGAAATGGAAAAAATAAAATAGAATAATATTAAAAAAGTTATCAGAATGAAAATGTATAATAACTTCTTTTAATAATAAATTTTCTCAGTGAAATGGAATTATATGTGTGTGTATTTTATTTACTGAATTTTTAAATTTTACTTAAAAACAACAATTTTTATCAAAACTATTTTGTTTAAATCAAAATAGCAAAAAATGAAAATCAATTTTATGTAAATTATTTTGAATAAAATTAATTTTTCTACAGAAGCTAAAAATAATTATGTTTAACATTTAGTATAACTAGGGGGAAAAAAATAACTAGTTAAAATATTTAAATTAGACGATAATTATACACATTTTGTAATATTCAGTGTATATAATAGATTCTTGAAGGATGGAAAAAAATAGTGAATATTGAGAAGTTATAAAATGTCATAAGAAATACAACAGCAGTTAATAATTCTCTGTGAATAAAATACTTCGAATACATAATTAATAAAATGTTTAATAATCAAAATAAACATAAAACATTAAACAAACACATGTTAATATATGCATGCACGCAATATATATATATATACTATAGTCCATGTGAAATCTATGGAAGGTGTAATAAAAAAATTAAACAAGATGGTGAATTTTTAAAATAAAAATAAGTTTACTTAGCAAAATTTTATAATTTTAACTTTTATATTTAATCTTTTTATTTATTTATTACATTTACACAGATACACACACACACACACACACACACATATATATATATATATATATATATATAAAAGTAACAATTATAGTTAATTTATGGAAT
The DNA here is from genome assembly GCA_028023455.1 of Epiperipatus broadwayi. Classification (NCBI taxonomy): domain Eukaryota; kingdom Metazoa; phylum Onychophora; class Udeonychophora; order Euonychophora; family Peripatidae; genus Epiperipatus; species Epiperipatus broadwayi. The sequence continues at coordinate 214,870 of JAQFVV010000625.1, forward strand.
AATTGCCATCTTGAGTAGTATTTGCAGTTAAAATTTTTCAAAGTAAAAAATATAAACATATATCATACATGCAGGCATTTAAGAAGTTGCTTGGTGTAAATGTTTCATCTGGACCACATCTTTATTATATGAATCAGTTAAACAGTCATTGCAAAAATTCTGAAAACAAAACTGTAAATAATTTTTATATATTATGTTTATTTTGATAATAAAGAATGTTAAAATAATTTTATTTAAAAAGTGCATTAAAATATTCAGAAGAATCTAAGATTATCAATCTCTATATACAGTAGTGCCACCAAGTGGAAGCCTTTGTAATCAATGGATGCAGGAAGGTTTGTGCATAAAATGCCTATCTAGTGCCTACTCTATTCAAAATTCCAGACTAGTTTCTAGCTTATGATTTTCATCAGTGAGGAGCTTTGGATTTGAGAGCATGCACCTAACCTTAGGTGCAATGCTTTCAAATCCAAGGCTTTTCATTGATGACAATGATAGTCTAGAAACTAGTCTGGAGATGTTGGGTGTATAGGCACTAGATAGGGATTATATCTTCCTGCATTCATTGATTACAAAGACTTGCACATGGTGGTACTACTGTAAAAAGAATTTGGTACTCTTATTATTAGCATGTGTAAGCATATGAAATAGTAATCATGTGAAGAATCCAAGATGTATGCATATATGTATATTAATTAATTAAACAGTACATAATTCTGTAATCTATTAATACTATTTATATCTCCTATATAAATTTATAAAAAATTATGATCTAGTTACTTGAGCAGCTGATGACTGATTTCATTGACAGAAATCAATGTCTTGCAAGAGGTTAATTGATTTTTCATCAAACATTTCTGTATATAAAACCATAAGCTTTTAAAAATTTTATAGAATGTGTGAACAAATAACATTAATAGATTATATATATATAATTCCATATGATAATGTGTGTAGTTTGTAAATTTTAAGATAATTTTAGTAATATTATTTTTATATTAAAAAAAGATATTTGATCAACTTGTGAGAATATACAATGAAATGATTTTAGTTTATGTCAGAACAACTTTATATATATACATGGTGATTTGTACTGATGTTTAGATTTAATTGATCATTATTAAATGTAAATCTCTAAAATTTATAATATTTTAATTACACAACATAAAAATGACTAAAGAGGTTTTAAAATTGTTAAAATAGTAGCAATTTCCATACAGTCCAAGCCATAGTAATCAATGAATGCTAGAAGATTTGTGCATGACATCTCTATCTAGTGCTTACTCATTCAATAATCTCAGATTAGTTCTAGCCTGTGGCTTTCATCAGTGAGATGCCTTAGACTGAGAGCACTACATCTAGACCTTTTGGATCTAATGCAACCCTTACTATAAAGCTATAAACCTAAAATAGGTAAAAGGTGATTGATATATGGTTTTATTAGATTGAAAAGGTCTAGGTGCAGTGTTCTCAGATCCATGGCTCTTCACTGATGAAATCCACAAGCTAGAAGCTAGTCTGGGGTTATTGGATAAATCCACTAGATAGGGATATTATACACAAACCTTCTATCAACCATTAGTTACCATGGCTTGCACTAGGGTGATACTCCTATATGGAAAATTTGCTCTATTTTAACAGCTTCTGTAAGCATAGAAAATAGAGATCATGTGATGTTTTAAAATGGTTCTTATATATTTAATAAAAAAAAGTTAAATAATTTTATTTTAAAATATATTGATAATTATTGAAATAAATTATATTTCAACCATATATGTTAATAATTTTCTTTTTTTATCCTTTTGAAATTTGATTCACAATGTATTAAATACATACATAATAAATAAATAAATAAATTATTTTATGAGATTATTTAACCTAGATTTTCAAACAATGGTTAAAATAAGCATTCAAATTATTTAAAGTAATTTTTGCTAGAAAAAAATAAAATTGTTTTTAAAAAATTTAAAATCTTACAGATTTTAATAAGTGAATGGCTTTTACTTTGTCTTAGTTTTATTCAGAATATTGTCATATGTGACAACTATTCACTTTTTTACATTAAAGTAATTGAAATGAGAGTCTGAGTCTTTTTATTGTTTGTACTTGTTAATCATGGTGATGAACATGATGATGATGATAATAATAACAGTTTAGATAATTGTAGTTTAGCATAAATCATTAAAAAATTTCAAATTACTTCACAATAATAAAGATTAAATATTTTAATTAAATTAGTTTTATTTTTGTTAATACATTGTCAACAAGAATGTTTTTGCACATAGTTTTTGTCATAGCATTGTTGAGAATTTATAGATATATACATGTTTAAGTCTTTATGTTAAGATATCAATGAATCCTAAATATGGGACAGTGCATTTTTTTTAATAATATAAAAAAATTATTTTCATTATATACATTTATATTTTATTGTACTTTATTAATTATTAATATTATTTTGCTTTATTTCTTTTTATGAAGTATTACAACTTTATCTTTCTTATTGCATTGCCAAATCCGTATAATATTAATATCATTTATATTCTTTATTACTTTTACAATGCTTAATATTTGAAAATATAAGTAAAAGTTCTGAAGAAGATCGCTGGGACAATTAAAACCACCAATAGTGGGTTGTTATTATAAAAACCATTGTAAAAGTAATAAAGAAAGAAAATGCTATAAATATTGTTTATTTTTACATTATAATGATAAATTGTTATTCAATTAGTTTTAGATTGTATCAAAAGAAAACTATATGGTATATATGAAAAAATTATATTTCTAATTAGTATTATGAAGAAATAACTGTAAACTATAATTATTCAGTCAAGCATTGGTGGTCGAGAGGTCAGCGACAGCTGCTTTACAAACAGTTGCCCCGGGTTAGCGGGTTCGCTTCCCGGCTGATGCTATGTATGACACATGAGGAAAAAAAACTATAATTATTCAAATGAATTGATAAAACTATTGGATCAACTAAACTTAAACAATTTGTTTATTATATATGTATTTTTTACTCTTAATGAAAAATAAATTAAAATAAAAAGAAAACATTAATTGATAAAACAAAAATTACCATTAGGGTATTTTAAAATTACTGTATTTGTGATTTTTAACATAATTTTTTTTAAGCATAAATAAACAAAAGGAGTAATTAAAAAAGTTTCATAATACCATTATTGAAATAAAAAGATCTATAGGATTATAGAAACCAATTGAAATATTTTTTATGCAGGCTAATAACATAAGATGAAATATGTATATAATTAAGGATGTTAACAATATTTTTAAAAAGGAAAAAATAACAAACTAATCTAAATTAGTCAAAATAAGAGTCATAGATCACATGACCCTATCTCTTAAGCTTGTAATTTATAGACAATGAGGATTGCTGATTCCTCTACAAGCTTTATGATAAATGCTTAGCCAGAGCCACCACTTAAAATATCTCTGTCAGAAACCCCCCCCCCAAATCCCTGACCATGGTTTTATGCTTTGGCACTCCTCAGAGAGGTGTCAGGGTAGGTTCAGACATAGTGTATATCACATTGATACTGGAAGAGAAATCAGGCTTCAAGTAGCTACTACAATATCAATAGGAACCAGGATCTGATCACTGGGATTTAATTTTTAACAATTTACTGATAAAAAAGAATTTAAGTTCAGGAAAAGAGTTAAAAATAAAATGATGTTTCAGAAACCAAAGTGTAAATAGAAAGAATATTGTCAATCTTATATTAGAAAAAAGCCCTCTTTGAATATTTTCAAAAAGTACAACTAAAAAAAAAAAACGTATTGAATGAGATACAATATGGGTGCAAATTAAAGGCTACATAAATATTTGCATAATGAAAATTCTGTAAGCACTTTTATACTAAAAACGCAATAAAAAAGAGTGACTCGGTGTAATCTATTAAGAAATGCAAATATTTCAATGGACAATTAAATAACAAATATAATAAGTACGGTTTCCAGGAATAAAATTTAGATGTTATCTGAGTTTAATAATTTTCTATTAATTATTTAATTTGCTTATACTGAATGTTATATATATATTATAGCCTAGTGTTATTGACACTTGGTTTACTTGGCATTATTTCTGCAGGAAAACAATGCTATTTTTTAAAGAAATAAAAAGATAAAATAACAATAGTAATAATTGATTAATAAAGTGTGCTATTCACTCACTTTGGCATGTTTTGGGTGAATAACTAATAGATTTAATAACTCAATGTCATTTTTAAAGAGAGAACATGAATAATTTAATTGAGATATTAATAATTAGAGCAAATTAATATGGTATAAAAGCTAAACAGTAATTGATTTTGGATGGGTAGAGGGGAGAGTGGATGAGTGTCTTATCATAAAGCACAATAACTTCTGGTAATTTCTTTTTGTAAAAAAAAAAAAAAAAAAAAAAAAAAAAAGAAAAAAATAATGTTTAAAGAATTATACATCACTGATTGTTAATTTAATGTATTTATTATTATTTTTTTTATATTGTCAAATTACTTTGTAATCCAGGTAAATAATACTGAAAACTATATGATTGTAATAGGTTTTTCCTTTCTTTTGTTTATGTTATAATCAAATGATTATTTTTCTGGAAGAGGTCGCTAAAGTAAAAAAAAAAAAACAACAACAAAACGAAACAACCAATTTCATAATCAAGATCATTTTTTTTGAAAAAAAAAAGATAGTCTGCTTTTAGTTTTCAAGGAAGGAACAGTGCTGAAATTTGGTAACTCAATTTTTTCATTTTATTTTGCAGAAATAAATGTAATCAAAGTAAAATTTTAATAATATAATGTGTGGCTAAATTTTTTTGATAAGATATCCTGATTTTCTTTGCCATCTACCTATTTAAAGACCTTTTATACTTAAAAGTTTATTGTCTCACGCTAAAGTTCAAAAATGACAGAATTAACTAAGGGAATCACGAAAAGTGTTATTATGTCTAAATTAAGGAAGATAAATGATTTCCAAGTGAGAAATAATTATTTATTAACTTTATGTCATTTATTGATATTTTCTTGGTATAGAAAAAAAAAATAATAATTGAAAGAAATATTTTGAAACCAAGGAAAATCAACTAGAAACATTTTCGCGCTCTTTCTCAATATTGTCTGCCTTTACAAGTAATGTAGTTACATACGTTAAAATATGTTTTATTCACCAAGAATTGTCTGGAAATAATAATAATGATAAATAAGATTAAATTATGCACCTGTATATTTTTTTTTTTTATAAAAAAAATATATATATAAACTTTCTCAGAGTAAATATAGGAAAAGTTATATAGGGGCATTCTTACGGAGAAGTTACCGTTAAAAAAAAATTTATAATTCCTAAAGTATGAACAAAACCAAATATCTTAGTGACTTAATGATAAAAATAAATGATATATTATATTATACATCAGTTGGAATTATTAAAACTTCCTGTACACGTAAATTGACTGCAGTTATTATCATAATAATCTCTCGGAAAATTGCGCATTTTCGTCCATAAGTAAGCTAGCTAATAAGTATACGTATCGTCAATAAAAAAAAAATATTGTGTATGTTTATCGTCTATAGTCAAATATTCGTCTATGTTAGAAGTCTATTTTTTTTCTTGGATCCCAAAATTGTAGTAGTTTAATTCAAGTAAGAATTAATCTTCAATTCTGCTATATTTTTCTTTACCTAATTTATTAAACGCACAAAATAAGAGAAAACTTTTATTTAAAGGAAATAATACCATGCGTTTATTGTTTTTAAACTTGCTTCGTGAAATACGACTGGATAAAGCTCTTCACCTGGACCAATTGCTCAACAGAAAAACATTTTCTAATGAGAGAGTATGCACTTGTTAATTAATGATTGTTTAAAACTAAGTTATAAATGATATGTATTTTTTTGTTATATCACATAGGTTAAAGTCTGTATGGTCAAGTGATATTTAATAGCCTTGTAATGACAAAGGTATGTTTTAATATAATTATTATAGGTTAAGTTGATATTTAACACGAAAGAAAAAAAATCTATAAAATATGTTTTAATTATTACATACAATTGTAGGTAGAAATTTTGTATGTTAGATACGTAAAAGAAAAATATTTAGATATTTAAGGGGTAAAATAAATATTGAAAATTATCAGAAGTAACTAAAAAAAAAAAAAATGCTATAACAAAATATTTCTTGTTAAAGTTTTGAAACGAATTTATACTGTATTAATTGAGGAATTTATTCCTAATTATTCTTAAATAACACATCCACTTTATTTAGTTTAAGATAGTATGCTACCAACTATTTTGAATGTTCCTTTATTAAAATTAAAATTATTATACTTTTATTCTATGATGTCCATTGATTTCAGATGTTGATCAAAGTATACACGGTAACATAAGTTTATTATAATCAGTGTATTTACTTATCCTGCCCAGATATAGCATTGGTATATGCTTAATATTCGCATAGGTAATAATTATAATGTATTTATTTTGTGGGATGAAAAATGATCTCCCCAAAAGCTTTGTTTTCCATGAGAGGAAGATTTTAAATATAATGTTCGGGTATGTTTATAGCCCAAGTGATCGATTCTCATAGATAGGACGATCAAGAATTTATCTAGCATTTAGTATGCTTCATTCGTTTAAATCCCAGGAGAGGATTGTATTTGGTGTGTGTTCGTTGTATGCCCAAGTAAGAGGCAAGAAACCACCAAAATATTTTAATGTAGTAGATTACTTTACAGACCTTCGTGGTTATTCCATATTCCTCATGTGAAAATAAAGATAGCTCCACCATGGAAGGTGTTGATTATTGTGCTTAATTTTGAAAGTTCGGGCAAGATAAAGGTTATATTGGAGGTGTTAGTTCCTCAAGATCCACTTTAGTATAAATAGTGCGTTAGTAACTAAGATCAATATCTGTATTGTGCTGCTAAATATTGCTAGTATTTGACAAGTAAATCAATGGAGAAAGTAATTAAAATTGCGTAGTTTTAAAACGCTTATTTACTGAAGGAATATTCAAATGCAATATTTAATTCTGGTTAGTAATTAAATAATACTCATATTTAAAATTATACGTATGAATAAAATTTGTATCATAACTTAAGTTAGCATTAAGTTAAATGTAAGATGGTAAGTGTAACTTCTGATAACTGGCCTATAATTAGAATAGGTTATCCCATTAAAGACCATAAATAAAGTAAATGTATTAGAAATAAATTTAATATTTTGCGTATTGCATATGATGGGATTAATCATTTAAAAAAAAAAAAAAAAATAGTTAGTCAATAATTTTGAATAAAAGCTTCTACAAGGTTACCAAAATGTAATAAACAATGTATTGGTAATGAAATGTACTTTTAGTTAATCAATCCATATGATTGCATACAGGAGAAGTAGTAACCTCTAGTCCATAACCAAAAGAGTATACAGATTAATGTCAGTTATATTTTATATTTTTGTATTACTATGGGATTATTGAATAAATGTTCATATATTTTTTTTTTGTGATAATAATAAATTATAGTCTTGTTAAAATTTGTTGTAGATTCATTTTTTTTGTTTTTATATGCTAAATATAAGTGTTTGCACAATATTTGCAAAACCTTTTCTTGAGTCCGAAATCATTCCAAATTCTTAAAAACTTAATATACCAGATAAATAAAGTTAAGCAGATCGGAATATGTCATTATATTTTAGTTTAATGATAATTATTTATGGAGTTGAAAACTTAAGACTAAACATTCACCTTTGTGTAAAAAAAAAAAAAAATGAATTTATTCCCAAACCATTAACTTTGGTTGCACATTATTCCATTCCCATTTAGTTAAATTGTCTAAGTAATAAATCTTAGTTATATTATTGTGTTGTCATGGATGATGGAAGGACACAAAAAGCACCCTTGTCTTTTTATTATTCTGACTGAGATTCTGAAAAAAAAAAAAAAGGCTGTGTTATTCAAAATTATACGTCATTATTGAATAGAATTATCATCTCTTTAAATAATATAGCAGTTGATATGAGAGATGAAGACACATTGAATTTAAGTAAAATAAATGTTTCCTATAGCCGACCAGAATGCCAGTCATATGCGACAACACAATACTGCCGAGCATTTCCTTACATGAAACAAAGAACCCTGAGATTAATATTATTATAATTATTCTTTAAATTAATAAGTGATCAATTATTGTTGTTATTACAATCGTGGCATGGCTTAAGAGAATTGAATGTACAATTGTATTATATGAAAAGTATTTTAGATCATATTGGAAAATTAATGGATATGTTGCTTTATTTTGGTTGCCTTAACAACAACCTGAAAAATTAGTGTCATGGGTGCAAATAAAGTGCAAATAAACTAAACTAATTAAAATAGAGTGGGTTAAGAAATGGCCGCCCAACTACAGGGGCCATCGATGGCTATAGCTGGCCACGAGGAATTTAGTAAACTTTTCTTGAAGTCAATATTAATATTGTTTGCACTTGAATGGATTAGTTATTCATTGATTAAAAATATTTGCCAATAATGAATTGTTTTAGCCATAAGATATTATGTGAATATCTATTATATGATCTAATCTTTTGCCACTGAAAAATAAATAATTAAGTTGTCAGTTTATGATGTTGTGGTCTGTAGGCAATTCCATAAAACACTGTAATGATTTTATCATTTATGATGATCTGTTTGTCTGGTCTTGTGATTGGCACTTATGCTATATTACATAATATCTAATGAGATTTATATGGACCAAGAAGCATGTGAAAAAAAAAAGCATATTTAGTAGTTAATGTTGGAGCTTTAGGGATATTAAATGTCAGAGCATAGTTTTTGGTGTAGATTGTTTTTGGTAGGAGAGGCATGGAGGCAGGATGTCTTGTCAATAATTTCTTATCGATAAATTTATTAATAGTTCATTGCTAATATTTCAGTACTGTTAAATACTAAAAGAGTTAGAATTTTAATATGAGTGAAAACAAAGATAATCATAGTATTTCTGAGGATTTGGGAGGATCCCAAGAGTTACAATCCCCTGATACACAGACTCCATATTTTAGTGTAGAATTAAAAGAGGAAGGGGAAGATTTGGATATAGCTAACCCAGAAGAAGCCACAATAATAAAGGGAAAACATGAAAATGAGCCAGATCAATTAATGAGAAATACATTGGAGGAATTCTTGAAAAAATTAGAAAAATCAAATAGTGAATTGAAAAGTGAATTAAAAAGTCAGATCCAAAACTCAAATAGTAAATTAGAACAATCAAATAGTGAATTAAAAAGTCAGATCCAAAACTCAAATAGTAAATTAGAACAATCAAATAGTGAATTAAAAAGTCAGATCCAAAACTCAAATAGTAAATTAGAACAATCAAATAGTGAATTAAAAAGTCAGATACAAAATTTAAATATTAAATTAGAGAATCAAATGCAGGAGATCAAAGAGACATCTCAAAATCAAGTACAGGAGATAAAGGACTTAAGGGAAGATTTGAGAAATCATGTAGAAGAATCAAAATTGGCCTCTGAAAAGCTGGAAATAAGAATAAGGAAAGAGATCGAAACAAATTCTGAAAGGGCAGAAAATATGATTGAGGCTATCCAGCAGGACTTTAAAAGTCAATATATTGTATTAAACAATGAAGTACAGGAAATAAGAAATTATCAAAAGGAAACAGTAGTATTTCAAAGAGAAGTTCAGGATAGAGTTGAATCTATTAAGGGAGAATTAGACGTGTGCTCTTCCGAAGTGAAGTTAGTAATTTGAAAGAGGAAGTTAAAAATATAACTCTAGCACCTGACAATGTAGTGAAAGGATGTCAGAGCCAGATTACCAGATTAATAGCTAAACTAGAAACTCAAGAGTTAACCCAATGTGAGATTAATCAAAATCTAGAAAGTGAGCTAAGTCAAGTTATGGGAAGAGTAGAAAATTTTAATGATATAATAAAGAGTAATGCACAGCTATTACATAATAATCTCCAAGATGAAATAGGGGAATTAATGACTCAGTGTGAGAGTAAAGTCTATCAAAGGTTAGAAGATAAATTCGGGATAGATAAAGATGAAACTATTAACCAATTGGAACAACAGATTAAACACTTAAATGTAGGCCTAAAAGATAGTTCAAAGAGAATAGACTGTGAATGGCAGAACTATAAGTTAGAATTAGAGAGTCGAATGCAAGCTATAGACTATAATAGGGATAATTTTACAAAAAGTAAAAAAGTTGTTCAAAGTAAAGGTTTATCTGAAACTCAAGTAAAGGAAACAAATAATGGTCATAATAACCAAGTAATATCTGAGTTACATACGGTAATTAATCCAGTAGAATCAATATACGATCCATTAAATGAGGCTAGAAGTAAAGTCATGCTAGAGCCAGAAAGTAATAGCTCCATGGCCTTAAAATTCTTAAAAATAAAATTTTTTAGAGGTGAATATCTGGAGAATCCACACGAGTATCTCCAGAATCTGGAGGAGTTATTCACCTTATGTCATTTATCTGAGATAGAAAAGATTGCTATTGCCGCTAACCATTTGTGTGCAGCATCTAAAGACTGGTGGCAATCATTATTTATTAAACCAGAAACATATGGAGACTTCAAATATCTTATGTTAGCCAGTTTTTGGGGGGAAGACCGCCAAGATAACCTGAGATATCAGATATCTCAGGAAAGATATCATGTAAATAAGGGTAGTTATACTCAGTTTTTCAGGAGTCAGGCCGTCAAATTGAAAACCTTGACAGCTTATCCTTTATCTGAGACACAAATTGTGCGAATAATTCGCCATAATCTGCCGAGGCATATAGAGCAGATCTTGATTGCTGCTGACAGACATACCATAGAAGAGGTAGTAGAAATTTTAGATTCGTTAGAGACCAGCGATAGGAATATTGATAATAGAATTAGGGTAAATAGAGACACCCATCCGATGGTGAGTAATATCAATTTCGCAGATAGGTCACATATGGGAAGGAGGAAGTTAGTTAGAGAAAAAGGATATTATAGGACGAATCCCTATGGTAGACAGAATAGCCACCTCAGTAGGCCAACAGTTAAGAGTAGAATTCTGAATGAGAATCAGCCTTCTACTAGTGGTATCCCAACAATACCAAAGAAAAATATAAAAGGTAGTAAAAGTAGCGGGGCATTAAATTAAAAAGGACCTCGCAGGAACGTTCCTCACTTCGGGGCCCTATTTTTAAACATATGGGGAACAGCATAATGTAGAACATGACCAAGCACTGGCCAGAATTAACCTTAAAAAGATGGGTGATAAACGCACTCGTTATTCCAAAACCAGTCCACATCCTTTTAAAGTCCATGATTTTGTTTTAATTAGAACTCCCCATGTGAGTAATCTCCGGAAACATATGTTTAGAAAATTCATGTATCTTTATGAAGGCCCCTATGAAATTGTGAAACAAGTGGGTGAGAATGCCTTTTTGGTCTCAACCCCTGATGGAACAAGAGGTACCTATAATGCCCGAAGCTTACTACCATATCCCAAGCAAAATTAAATCCTTTAAACTGTATTTATTGACATAAGAAAGAAGTAGGATATAAACTTAGTAATACCATAAGAAGTGTTAAAAATGCATATATTATTTTATTTTTTATTTATTATAACGGTGGGAGAATTGTAACCTAGTGTTATTGACACTTGGTTTACTTGGCATTATTTCTGCAGGAAAACAATGCTATTCTTTAAAGAAATAAAAAGATAAAATAACAATAGTAATAATTGATTAATAAAGTATGCTATTCACTCACTTTGGCATGTTTTGGGTGAATAACTAATAGATTTAATAACTCAATGTCATTTTTAAAGAGAGAACATGAATAATTTAATTGAGATATTAATAATTAGAGCAAATTAATATGGTATAAAAGCTAAACAGTAATTGATTTTGGATGGGTAGAGGGGAGAGTGGATGAGTGTCTTATCATAAAGCACAATAACTTCTGGTAATTTCTTTTTGTAAAAAAAAAAAAAAAAAAAAAAAAAAAAAAAAAAAAAATAATGTTTAAAGAATTATACATCACTGATTGTTAATTTAATGTATTTATTATTATTTTTTTTTATTGTCAAATTACTTTGTAATCCAGGTAAATAATACTAAAACTATATGATTGTAATAGGTTTTTCCTTTCTTTTGTTTATGTTATAATCAAATGATTATTTTTCTGGAAGAGGTCGCTAAAGTAAAAAAAAAAACAACAACAAAACGAAACAACCAATTTCATAATCAAGATCATTTTTTTTGAAAAAAAAAAAGATAGTCTGCTTTTAGTTTTCAAGGAAGGAACAGTGCTGAAATTTGGTAACTCAATTTTTTCATTTTATTTTGCAGAAATAAATGTAATCAAAGTAAAATTTTAATAATATAATGTGTGGCTAAATTTTTTTGATAAGATATCCTGATTTTCTTTGCCATCTACCTATTTAAAGACCTTTTATACTTAAAAGTTTATTGTCTCGCGCTAAAGTTAAAAAATGACAGAATTAACTAAGGGAATCACGAAAAGTGTTATTATGTCTAAATTAAGGAAGATAAATGATTTCCAAGTGAGAAATAATTATTTATTAACTTTATGTCATTTATTGATATTTTCTTGGTATAGAAAGAAAAAAAAAATAATTGAAAGAAATATTTTGAAACCAAGGAAAATCAACTAGAAACATTTTCGCGCTCTTTCTCAATATTGTCTGCCTTTACAAGTAATGTAGTTACATACGTTAAAATATGTTTTATTCACCAAGAATTGTCTGGAAATAATAATAATGATAAATAAGATTAAATTATGCACCTGTATATTTTTTAAAAAATATATATATATAAACTTTCTCAGAGTAAATATAGGAAAAGTTATATAGGGGCATTCTTACGGAGAAGTTACCGTTAAAAAAAATTTATAATTCCTAAAGTATGAACAAAACCAAATATCTTAGTGACTTAATGATAAAAATAAATGATATATTATATTATACATCAGTTGGAATTATTAAAACTTCCTGTACACGTAAATTGACTGCAGTTATTATCATAATAATCTCTCGGAAAATTGCGCATTTTCGTCCATAAGTAAGCTAGCTAATAAGTATACGTATCGTCAATAAAAAAAAATATTGTGTATGTTTATCGTCTATAGTCAAATATTCGTCTATGTTAGAAGTCTATTTTTTTTCTTGGATCCCAAAATTGTAGTAGTTTAATTCAAGTAAGAATTAATCTTCAATTCTGCTATATGTTTCTTTACCTAATTTATTAAACGCACAAAATAAGAGAAAACTTTTATTTAAAGGAAATAATACCATGCGTTTATTGTTTTTAAACTTGCTTCATGAAATACGACTGGATAAAGCTCTTCACCTGGACCAATTGCTCAACAGAAAAACATTTTCTAATGAGAGAGTATGCACTTGTTAATTAATGATTGTTTAAAACTAAGTTATAAATGATATGTATTTTTTTTGTTATATCACATAGGTTAAAGTCTGTATGGTCAAGTGATATTTAATAGCCTTGTAATGACAAAGGTATGTTTTAATATAATTATTATAGGTTAAGTTGATATTTAACACGAAAGAAAAAAATCTATAAAATATGTTTTAATTATTACATACAATTGTAGGTAGAAATTTTGTATGTTAGATACGTAAAAGAAAAATATTTAGATATTTAAGGGGTAAAATAAATATTGAAAATTATCAGAAGTAACTAAAAAAAAAAAAAATGCTATAACAAAATATTTCTTGTTAAAGTTTTGAAACGAATTTATACTGTATTAATTGAGGAATTTATTCCTAATTATTCTTAAATAACACATCCACTTTATTTAGTTTAAGATAGTATGCTACCAACTATTTTTGAATGTTCCTTTATTAAAATTAAAATTATTATACTTTTATTCTATGATGTCCATTGATTTCAGATGTTGATCAAAGTATACACGGTAACATAAGTTTATTATAATCAGTGTATTTACTTATCCTGCCCAGATATAGCATTGGTATATGCTTAATATTCGCATAGGTAATAATTATAATGTATTTATTTTGTGGGATGAAAAATGATCTCCCCAAAAGCTTTGTTTTCCATGAGAGGAAGATTTTAAATATAATGTTCGGGTATGTTTATAGCCCAAGTGATCGATTCTCATAGATAGGACGATCAAGAATTTATCTAGCATTTAGTATGCTTCATTCGTTTAAATCCCAGGAGAGGATTGTATTTGGTGTGTGTTCGTTGTATGCCCAAGTAAGAGGCAAGAAACCACCAAAATATTTTAATGTAGTAGATTACTTTACAGACCTTCGTGGTTATTCCATATTCCTCATGTGAAAATAAAGATAGCTCCACCATGGAAGGTGTTGATTATTGTGCTTAATTTTGAAAGTTCGGGCAAGATAAAGGTTATATTGGAGGTGTTAGTTCCTCAAGATCCACTTTAGTATAAATAGTGCGTTAGTAACTAAGATCAATATCTGTATTGTGCTGCTAAATATTGCTAGTATTTGACAAGTAAATCAATGGAGAAAGTAATTAAAATTGCGTAATTTTAAAACGCTTATTTACTGAAGGAATATTCAAATGCAATATTTAATTCTGGTTAGTAATTAAATAATACTCATATTTAAAATTATACGTATGAATAAAATTTGTATCATAACTTAAGTTAGCATTAAGTTAAATGTAAGATGGTAAGTGTAACTTCTGATAACTGGCCTATAATTAGAATAGGTTATCCCATTAAAGACCATAAATAAAGTAAATGTATTAGAAATAAATTTAATATTTTGCGTATTGCATATGATGGGATTAATCATTTAAAAAAAAAAAAATAGTTAGTCAATAATTTTGAATAAAAGCTTCTACAAGGTTACCAAAATGTAATAAACAATGTATTGGTAATGAAATGTACTTTTAGTTAATCAATCCATATGATTGCATACAGGAGAAGTAGTAACCTCTAGTCCATAACCAAAAGAGTATACAGATTAATGTCAGTTATATTTTATATTTTTGTATTACTATGGGATTATTGAATAAATGTTCATATATTTTTTTTTTGTGATAATAATAAATTATAGTCTTGTTAAAATTTGTTGTAGATTCATTTTTTTTGTTTTTATATGCTAAATATAAGTGTTTGCACAATATTTGCAAAACCTTTTCTTGAGTCCGAAATCATTCCAAATTCTTAAAAACTTAATATACCAGATAAATAAAGTTAAGCAGATCGGAATATGTCATTATATTTTAGTTTAATGATAATTATTTATGGAGTTGAAAACTTAAGACTAAACATTCACCTTTGTGTAAAAAAAAAAAAAAAATGAATTTATTCCCAAACCATTAACTTTGGTTGCACATTATTCCATTCCCATTTAGTTAAATTGTCTAAGTAATAAATCTTAGTTATATTATTGTGTTGTCATGGATGATGGAAGGACACAAAAAGCACCCTTGTCTTTTTATTATTCTGACTGAGATTCTGAAAAAAAAAAAAAAAGGCTGTGTTATTCAAAATTATACGTCATTATTGAATAGAATTATCATCTCTTTAAATAATATAGCAGTTGATATGAGAGATGAAGACACATTGAATTTAAGTAAAATAAATGTTTCCTATAGCCGACCAGAATGCCAGTCATATGCGACAACACAATACTGCCGAGCATTTCCTTACATGAAACAAAGAACCCTGAGATTAATATTATTATAATTATTCTTTAAATTAATAAGTGATCAATTATTGTTGTTATTACAATCGTGGCATGGCTTAAGAGAATTGAATGTACAATTGTATTATATGAAAAGTATTTTGGATCATATTGGAAAATTAATGGATATGTTGCTTTATTTTGGTTGCCTTAACAACAAGTGCAAATAAAAATATTGGGTTAAACTAATAAATAAACTAATATATAGTGGGTTAGAATATATATATATATATATATATATTTGAACTTAGGATTTTTCATTTTATATTCATCTTCCATTTCATCTGAATCAACTGTTACCCATGGCCACAAACATGCAAGAAAGATAAATGAAAACCAATATATGTATTTTGTGCAGAACCAGCACTCATCAGTCATGCCAGATCATAATCTACTACATATATATACGATCAATGCTCGGTTTATATTAAGACAGTAATTCCTTAAACTTTACTAAATAGGTTTCAATCTTCTCACCCTTAAAAACTATTCAACCATTCATTTCATTAAAAAATCAATGATGGGATGCTTAAAACCCTTATTGGATTGATATTGTAGTTATACCCATGAAGACATCACATCAATAAGTATAATCAAATAAGTAGATTAAAAAAAAATTATTTGTTTTATTTAAAAAAAAATAGTCAAATAGTACTTTAGCTTTCAATACTTAAGTAAAAACATAATGTCTAACTGTATGAAGTATTAATGTATAAAATTCATTATATATTTTTCCAATTTAAAAACACCTATAAATGTTGTAATTAAAAAGTTGCTATAAATGTATATATATATATATGTTAGATTTAAACCAAAAGATTTAAACAGGTGCTGCCATTAAATTTAAATGGGTTGTATGATAATTACTCCAAACTGCATCACTCAAAATATAAATGAAATTAATTCTATATTTAAAAAGTGTAATTTCTTGCTTTGGGAATTTGTAAGAATAAATTAATATTAAGTATTTTCTCAGGCCTCGCTTACTGTGTAGCTCGATATCTTGATTGAATAGCAGTAATGCCAAAATCATCTATCAAAAATTAGTATTTTATCACTTTATATGTAAACCAAACCACTAGGATGAAGATGTTTACATCTATTTATATTGTGCTTAATTTTATGTTCTAGTTGATCTGAAGAAAAATTTTGTGAACTATCATGAAATTCTGAACTCGGAGTACTATCAAAGTAATTTGTAACTTCTAAGATTTCTTCATTGATGAAAATCTCTCTTAACCATGGCAACTGATACTGACATGAGGAGTGAGCTGCAAGAGTTGCAGATGAAGGTCAATACAATTACTGATGAGTCTCTAGAAAGTACAAGGTGTATGTTAGCACTTTGTGAAGAGATTTTACAAGTAATAAGACATGGAAATGAGCACTGATGGCTTGCATCTCTATGCCATCCAAATTCTGACCAGCATCAAGTCTTGATAGCAGCAGTTCTATTCCTAAGTCTTCAATTTTTTTTATTTTTTAAATGAGTCTCAACTGCTTATAACTGACATAGTGGAAAGATTGATAATCAGAAGGATTAAAGTTGTGTTTTTTTCTTTTTAAATAATATAAAAAAAAGAATAAATTAATATTAAATAATCTATCTTATATGAAAGACCATTAAATAGCAAAAGTTTGTTTACAATTAATATTTCATTTTTCAAATAATTTATTTTCAATATTTCAGAAATAAATAAGGATGTAAATGATCTTACAATTCTACTGATGAATCACTTCATCATAAAGTCTATTTTTGGGGGGAACTACTTTTTTGTTGAAATAATATATTTAATCCCAGAAATCTTTTGCATGATCTTTAGCATCTTGCTTTGCATAATCAAAAATCCAGTGTTTGAATATGACTGCATGAATTTTGAAATTTTATTCAGGTATATGCAGCTTTAGACTTATCTTTTAACTAGTCATTCTATAAATGTCTCAGATAATTATCCAGCATTGGTGAGTAAATGGGTATTTGGCTATTATTGTCTAGGGAATATAAGTCTACCTTAATTTGGATTGGTCAATCAGATGATTGCAATTTGATACTGTGTTCATTGAACTAAGGTTTTATAGATATCTTTATTACCTAATTGAATGACTTTATTGCTTGAGAGTCCTAAGATGTTTGATTGCCAGAAACGGCAACTGAAATCAATCTGAAGACCTGAGTGCCAGAATCAGACACTTTACCAAAATATAAACCATTCAGAAGCCTTTATTACATTTTGTACTGTTACTATTTTTATTTGGAGATAATAAATGAATTTAATTTTGAAGATATGTCAGTTTTATTAGTCAGTTTTTGGAGACTTTTCTATATATTTGAATAGGCTTCCTGGGTTTATATATTTTAATTTAATATTACACAGAAGCTAAACTATCCATACAGTAGTGTCACTCATTGCATGCCAGAGTAATCAATGGATGCCAGAAAGTTTGTGCATAAAATCTTTATCTAGTGTCTATTCATCTAATATCCCGACTAGTTTCCAGCTTGTGACTTTCATCAGTGAGGAGCCATGGATATGAGAGCACTGCACCTAGATCTCTGATCTAAGGATTCTCACTTATGAAAGCCACAAGCTAGAAACTAATCTGAGAATATTGGAAGAGTAGGCACTAGATGAGGATTTTATGTACAAACCTGTTGGCATCTACTGATTATTCTGGCTTGCACTGAATGGTGCTACTGAATGGAGAGTTTAGACTCCATGTATTCTTATAAACAGATAACTAATAAATGAATTAAAGAAATAATGAGAATTGAATACACTACAGTAATTAAAATTAGAATAAGACATTTAGAATGGTATAGATATGCATAGAAAATGTTTAGATAAATTATTGAAACAAATATAAAAATGTTTTCTTTGAGAAAACAAGGAAGAAGACATTCAGAAAGAAATTGATAAGAAGAAAAATGCAGAGAAATAAATTTTCACTAAGATTTATAGAATGACAAAAAGGTTTGGTATTTAGGTAATGATATTGTAAAAGATTACAGTCTGGAAAAATATTACAGTATATTGTGTTCATATGGATCTTTTATTGAAGTAATGATATACAACTTGGAAAATGTACAAAATGTTTATTCTTTTTTTTGCAAAATTATTAATTATCATTCTATTTAAATTTAATCTACTTTCTCTGATCTCTAGTCTCTCTTGTCCATATTTATCCATCTTATATGTAGTCTTATCATAAAATGTATTTTGTATTATATACAAAATCATTTTAATTATGTATGAATATTAGCAATTACTCATAAACAAGTATGGCTATCTCAATTTTAAGAAAAAGAGAGACAAATAATACCAACTAGTTAAAGATAAGATGTGAAATTATTATGCCATATATTTGTTCTTTAGTCTGTTTACTTAACATGCTGAGATATTGTCTTTTACTTTGTTCTATACTAAATAAACAATTCAAAATAGCATTTGAATTATATGTACTTCAAATATATATTCATTAACTTTAAGTTTATTAAGAATAAGCGTATCAATAAAACAATCACAACATAACCTATCTGCTTAAAGTAAGTTATTAGAGTTTATAGAGAATATGACTTTTATAATCAAATAATGTAATGATATTTAGATACTTAAAGAAGTGTCTTAATAAAAAAAGTAAGGAACAATTTGTCAAACCCAAATAAAAGTGATGAGAAGAAATTATATTTTAGAAATAAAAAAAGTGCAATAACAAAAATACAGAACTTCAGAGTTTGTTAAAAACAAGACTATTTCTTTACCCTGTGAATATATTAATAGTGATTTCAGACCATTCAGTTTGTACATAAATTAAAAAAGACAAAATTCACCCTATAATTTTAAACTATGCCAAAAACTAAGCTTATATAACAACAGAGCTTAAAGAAAGAGTGGTAGCATTCTATCTTTTCATGGTTTTTGACATCATATAACTCATTTGAAAGTAGTTACTTCCATTTAAAGTATAGACCTTTATTATATAAAAAAATTGAAAGCAAAAATTCATTTTACTATGAAAAGTGCTTGGTAACATGAGTTAAAATTACTACATTGTACTCATTAGATAAAAGTAGACTGCATTTGTGAAGGTTAAAAGCAAAGAAGGTAATTAGATATTAGGTAATGTGTATTACCAAAATCACCCTTTCCTTTATTTTTGATGTAATATCTTATATAAATACAATTTATCCAAACCACTTTGAACACTTTTTAGCAAAATATATTTTTATTGTATATATACATACACATACATTTCAACTGTCCTGCAGTCTTCTTCAGAGCTAGTTTACTTTTTTTAAAAGTTTAAAGTAACCTGGTTCTGAAGAAGACTGCAGGGCATTCAAAACATAAGTGTATGTGTATATATGTACAATAAAAAGTTTTTTGCTAAAAAGAGTTTAAAGTGGTTTGGATAAATTGGATTTATATAGGTAATGTGTAGTGATTTTATTTCTTACATCCATCTCTTTCACTAAATTTATTCCAACATTTTTAATAATTAGAGCTGTTCATCACTAAATTGAAATTTATTTTATTTTTAAAATTCATTGCTCTGTGTACTTTAAATATATACCACAATTTTAATATTTGAGAGACCAAATAATCTAGTATGATAATAATTAATTCCTTATTTCCAAATTATTAGTGGTATGTTATAACAAACTTCTCTTGTTTTGTATGAATATAGTTCAGGCAGTACAATATTAGTCTTAATTGTTGTCTTCCCAACTCACTGGATCATTGGTAGATGCCAAACTGAAAATAATGCATGGTACTACTACACATATTCTTTCAAAATTTAATATGTGAATAATACTCTATGGTTAATTATTATTTGTATGGTCATTTGCTAATGAAAATCTTACAGAGTAATGTCTAGAATATCATTATTCCTCCTAAGTCCAAAATATGTAGTTAAAATTCAGATAAAATCCAAAAAATCTTTTGCATTGCTGATGATTTTCAAGTAATTTTTGTTACCTCAAAATATACATGCAGTTATTGTTTAGTAAAAGGTTATGTAAAAGTTCTTAGGTAATGGGTAAAATATGTAAGAAAAAATGATGAAGTTTCTCAATTATTTGTAATTGACTAGTATGAGGGTAATATTTTCTTCCACGCTGATCTGATCGTATTAAAGAAATACAGTGAGTTATATTATACTTGTTTCTATTGTTTTACCTTTTAAAGGTTGCTTGTTGCTAATACTATTCAGATTTTAAAATGTTAAGAGTATTTTTTCAGTTTATCAGACTGACATTTTATTTTTCTAAATTAAGAATTGATAAAGTAATTATTAGTAATTGGAAACATATTACTATATCAGCTACATAATGTTGTATATTAAAATAATAATTAAACAGTTTCTTGAAAGCATTATTTAACGATTTAACACGTACATATATATTAGAGAATTTCTTTCAAAATAATCTTTGTTAAATAAATCACTCTTTTATGACATCTATAACTGTCATCATTCTAAAAGTTTTTTTTTAAAAAAAAAAACAATCATTCATAAATCTTTATTTTTTATTAAAAAATCTCTCACTGTATTTTTTAAAAACATGTAATAAATGACTTTTTTTTTTAAACAAAAAAAAAAAAGGAACTTAAGTTTATATTATGTCTAAGTTGAATCTCATCAACATTATTCGCAGGCTTCCACATAGTCGCATAATCTTTTAGAATAAATATTATGACTAAACACATCCAAAACGGTAATGAATAATGAATTGTATTCATAAATTGTTTTCTAAAAATTGTTTAATTTATTTCATGAAGAAAGGTATAAACAAAATGTGTTAAGAAAGATTTAAAAATTTAACAGAAATAAAAATAAAATCTTATTTAAAATTGTTTTGTAAAAGTTTATATTTAATATAAACAATTCTATCCGCAATAATTGCTGAACATTATTAATATTTTTCATTTAAATATAAAAATATCACTTTATATTACTGAATATTATATATGAATATTAATACAAAGAAAGTTTATTTCTTTTTTTATTTATTACAATTCATCCAGAATATGAAGATCTGAACTGCTGGAATAGTAATGGACGATTGGAAGGGAAGATGAAAATTGCATAAAAGGAAAAAGATTTGTTTATATTTCATCCTTTAAATTTATTGTCTTTGTCAAATATTTCTAATACTGAAGTAAACTGAAACCCTTAAGAATAAATATGAGGGCAGAAGAAAAATAAACTACTTTAGTTAAATACAAACATTTAAAGTGTTTGAGGATCATAGGCAGACAATATTAAAAAAGTAATGTGATAAAATCAATAGGTAAACAAAAAACATTTATCGAAAAACTAAGAAAATAATAGGATTCGATATATTCTTAAAGCAAGGAATAATTGAGACATATAAGAAAGAACAGAATAAGTTATAAAATTAAACAAAGGTGAAAATTGATATTAATTTTAGACAAAGTAAAAAAAAAAATCACAAGATATAATTAAAAAAACTAAAATAAGGATGATTAAAAAAGGCAATATAAAATGACTGCAAAATTGTTACTTGTACAGAGAAAGAGGCAGATAGATAAGTGAAATCAAAATTTTTTGATATTATTGTTACAGTATATAAATTTAAACTAACGAAAAAATGTCTTGGTTTTAAAAAAAAATGTTCAAAGCTAAAAAACAACATAAATTATACAAATAATAAATATAATAAATAATCTTGTAAAAAAATCACTTGATATTTATGACTCTGAATCATGAGTTTTTGCATGGACAGTCATAACTTATGCAATTCATTCATTCATTCAATGAAATTTTGAGTATTTGACCCTAAGTCTAAATTAGTTTATCATTTCTTATTTTCCAAAAGTTAGATTCCATTTCTCAAAGTAGAGCATAGTCTTTAATTTGTTCTATATTTTGCTCTATTTTTCAAATATTTGGATCATCAAATATCTTCCTTTTTCTTTTGTCTTTTAAATCATATTTTTCTACACTCTTTTTATACATTTACATAAATTCTCTACCTATAAAACACATCAATCCAATTCATCTTTAACTGTATAATTCCGCCAGAAATAATATTTTAAACTTTTTCCACCAATTGATTACTTATTCTCTCCAGCACTTTAACTTATCAAATTATAAAATTCTTTATTGGTGTAATACATTAAAATAATCATCTTTTAATAATATTATTTATCATAATTGAAATATTTAATGTAATGAATACCCTGTAATTAATAATTTAGTATTTAATAATGTTTAATTAGCAACTAATGAATAGAAAAAATATTTTTTTCATATTTATCATACTGCTAAATTTAAATATTATTCACTTTTGAATAGAAAGATAGAAAAGAAAAAAGCAGTGTTATAAATTTATAAAATTATTACCTATAATTTTTTAGACCAGATAATGTGTTGTACTTATAAAAATTATATAGTTTAAAAAATATATTCCATAAAATTTTACTGTCACAAATACATCAATCAGACATTGAATCAACCACTTAAAGCAAAACATTAGACCAAAGATCTGTCAGCAATAGACTTCAAATTTAAAATCCTTTCATATAATTATTTTAAAATGAATTTTGAAAATACAGCAAGAACATATAAATGGGATCAGTTATTAAAACTAATCACTGTATTGCTTTATTCCTCAAAGTATCAAATAATTTCATTGTCTATATATTTACATTTAAAATACGGATGGAATAGGTTGAAAAATAATAGTTTCATAAATCAAGATATTTTATTTTTTTATTTTTTTGCTTTCAAATTCAGTCCATTAATTCCAGTATATAAATAATTTTTTGGAAACATATTTTTTTTTTGTTTTACAAATCTGGTTTTAATATATAAACAAAAATACGAGGGGAGACCCAAAAATAATTGGAATCATTCTCTGGTTTGTACATCTATTGTAGTATATGCTTAAGCTGTACATACTTCTTGCAAGGACTCTTTTGCATCAATCAGCAAAATGATATCACTTTGTGAAATTGTGGGGCCACATAGCAAACTTTTTTGTCAAGTGCATTTCCTGCATTTGTCAATTTTTTTTATAATGGATGAAGTGATTGAACAATCTATGCCATTTTTTTTTACCTAAATGATATTTTTCTCTCAGATTTAATTTGTAATGGTCAAGCATTTTATCTGAAAGTTCTGAAACATTTATGTGATGTGGTAAAATGTAAACATCCTGTTTTATGCAAAGAAAAGAGTGCAAACTTTACCCCAACAATGTCATCTCTAAGACTTGAGTTAATTAAATTCAGCTTGACCCATCGTATCTATCAATGGTATTCACTCAATCTCACTTTGTGCATTTTTTAAGCTCTCAAATGAGAAAAATATCTCAAATTTATTTTTTTGCGGACTTAGAAATCAGGGGGAAAATGATAGAAGTAAGGATTTTCAGACTTCTTTGCAAAATGAAGAACCCATTTAGACCAGTTCATTATATCAAATGGATAGTAATTTGAAAGAGATAAATTTATAACAGAGGAATTTATAGCACTTTTATAAATCAACCAATTAATGATATAGCATATACAGATGACTTAATCATCTTATTACTATCAAAAAATATACCAATCAACTAAGCGGCATTCTAAACAGTTATACACAGAACTACTATCTAAAATTCAACAAAGATAAATTCTCTTTCTAGAACATTCTTTTAGACAATAAAAAAACTCTTCTTTTACTGCTTCACCCCATAAAATCTTAAGTTCCCCATTTATTTTTCTACAAATACTATGAGATCTGAATTTCAAAGTAAACTTCCTACCTCTATAGAAAATATAATTAACTCGTTATCTAAAGTATATTTGTCTGTGCATGCAAAGATATCTCTTATCAATATTTTGATGTTCTCTAAAACCTCCTATTATATGCCCACTATCAAATATACTATATCCTTTATGAAAAAAATAAATTCATTATGCAATAAATTGATCTGGAACAAGAAAATGGTATCAAATTATTCCCAAATCAATTCAAAAGTATGCCAAACACAATGGACTTTCATTATACTATTTCTCAAAATACTATCTTCAGAGAGCAATAAATGAGATCACCATCTTGTACCTTCATATGTGAAGCTTTTTAACCCATTTGATAATTCATTACCAATCAAAAATCCTTTAATTAAAAGATTAATGATATTAATATCTAAATATGCTACACTCAATCAAAATTATTTGCAACAAAAATTAAATACTGGGATGCATATGAAATAGTACATAAAGAAAAACCTAATTATCTACCATAATCTAGACTTAAATTTATTAATAAAGATATAATTCAAAGATTTATATTTTGGTATTTGGAACCAAAATAATCAAATTTTTAAATTAAAATCAATTTTGAGACCATTTCTACCATATCTTTCTAGCCCCAAATTGTTTTTTTTTTTTGCAAATATAGACACAATATATTCTCTATGTCACAAAGAAGAAGAAACTATGGAGCACTTTTTTAATATATGCATTTATTAAAATTTTTGCTTAATTATTAAAATAATCATTGACATATATAAATATCATAACTTAAATATCTTAAATGAAAAAATATTTTATATTATATTATTTGCATATGTGCGTAATGGATATATATATATATATATATATATGTCCACAGATGGCGTCCTACCAAAAACACCTATCTGTGGACATAAATACAAGCGTTAGCAAGTTTTTTAACTTGCATTTTTGTTTATCATATATATATATCATAGGTGAGGGGAGATTATTTATAAAGTGTTTATAATATTAAAATATATTATAGTAATTTGTATTTCTAAAAAATTATTAAATTTTATTATTTATTTTAGTAATGGTGGTAAAAAAAAGGTGATACAATCCTACCGAATATTCTCAAATGCAATTAAGTCAATTAACTGGAAATCCATTAGCCCAATTTAAAATGTTATAATTTTGTAACAGTAATGTAAAATCCATTAGTGGAAATTTTATCCACTTCTAATTTGTTTTAAAATTTCAGATTATATTTTAAAACAATTGTTCAAGAAATTCTTAGCAGGATTGCATTGTCTTTAAAACTTATAGGAACAAAGAAATGCATCTGGTACGCAATTTGCAGATCGATAACGTAGATAAATTGCCTTAAGTGAACCAGCTAAAAGCACTCCAGAACAATTTCAAAATCATATAAATACTGCTGTATTTAAACACCCAAGGAGAGGAAATAATTTGAGAAGACCAATGGCCAACAAAATCCATGCTAGTTATATCTTTGATTCATTGTATCGTGAGTAGGGAAAAACTTCACCTTTTCTCACCATTCCATAATGGCCGCTTTTCCAATACCACAGCCCAGGATTCAGATATTCATAAACTATTACTATGAACCTATATACTAAATAATAAAGGTGCTGCTACCTGCCTGACTAACCTGAACATAACTAGATCTAGCCTATGATGGACGACTTTCAAATCATCAAAGAATCACCATCAATACTGAACAAGGTAACAAATCCAAGTTGCTGCTATAACCCATAAATTTACATGTATAATCTCAATTTAAAACAGTATTTCTTGTCTAACTATTCTTTTAAATATAATGTAATCTTTTTTAGCTGATCAGAAGATCAGAAATTCATTATCAACTAAATAATTTGTGAAATCTTACCTTATTGTTAAAATGTATCCCACTATTTAAAACTCTCATAATATTTTTCCTATCATTGAGCCTCTAGTAAATACTTCTAATTTCTTATTTTACTTTCATGTGGCAATAAATATTTCATATTTTGTTTATTATGTTTTATAGTTTGTATTTTAAATAATATGCCAATAATTTTCTAAATTTGCAAGAATGTTCACTCTCTCTTTTAAATCCCCACCTTTCTTTTCATGGGGAGATCAGTTTAGTTTCTTTGTTATTTCAATTAGAGTGGATGCTTGCAGATTTGGGGAAAAAACAACTTAATTATATTATAGTGTATTTATCGAAAAACAGAGTAGAAATCTGTTTTTCTAAGAATTTTTTTTCTCTTTAAAATAACAGCGCTAATTCTAAAAGTTCAAATCTGTTTTATGTGAAATTAAACCAATATTTTATTTTATGAAATCAATAACCACCACCTAACTCTTATATAGATAATGATGTATACTATATTATCAAAGCACTTAGAACCGAATTTTCACATATGTTTTAACGTTTGTGAGAAGTTTTATATATAAATTAATGTAACAAGGGAAATGGATTTCTATTTCAATGTTTTGTCATTTTATTAATGAATTTAAGCTCTCCTTTACCGTTTAGTATTCTAATCATACCATTATGCTGGGTATTCCATAATATATAGGTATTAATTAAGTATTCTTTTATAGTTTTATATAAGTGGTGTTCCAAGCATTGTGTGCATACCAGTCTCCTCATTCATTTATATATGTTTGTGCTTCGCTCTACCCAGGTGTATCAGAAAGCTGAACTTGTTTCATATCTACAAGCCCAAGAACCAGGCTCTTATCCCCCCTGGAAACTTATTTGGTCGCTTGAGCTATCTCCATATGGGAATTGCTTCGGGAACAACCGGCCCATAAAAACTCATAGCAGACTCTTCTTCATTTGATAAGCCGATTCTGCCAATGTCTGCAGACATATATCAGACTTTATTTCTTTCAATGAATTTTTCGGAAGCACTTTTTTGGATCCGTGATTGGATCACATAAGTATGCCACTATGCACACACTGCTCTCTTTTTGTTCTAATTTCAAATAAAATCTATGAATATCCATAAGCCATAATGTTCTGATTTTGCTAAACAGATTTCTTATATAATATTTATTAATATTTTCATGTGTGTGTCATTTTGCGACACAATTATATATATTCTAAATTAACTCTCCCACACGCGTTTCTCACTCAACATAAGCTGAGATTCCTCCATTTATTAGTGATAATCATATTTCTATAATAAAAGAATCTTTGTAAAGTAATTTCGGTCAAGCGCTATATTTTGTTTTTCTTTCTAAGGGTGGATTTAAGATTCACTTACATACTCGAATAGCGCTATTAAAGCTGTATTTACAACTATTATTGTTCATCGATTATTTGCATATAAATCAGCCGCAATAGAATAATAAAGTAATGAATCTATTTGTAACTTCTTAAATTATAAAAAATAAATATTATGTTATATAAATATCTAATAGAGGCCAGTGGCGACTAAAGGAGAAATAGTGTAAAATAATTCATTCGTATGTTATTTAAATTAATAAATCTTATATATCATAACTTGCAGAATTATTGTTTTTTTTATTTAAAATATTAATATTTTGATTAGTAAATTATGCTTGCTCTGACTAGATGATCTCCAGATAATCCTATATATATATATAATTAACGTGAAAGATCACAATATTTAAATATACCAAACTTGTGTATTTTGTACTCAAAGGTTCCATTATATTATTTCCAATTAGAGTCTCTTTGTGTCTCCGCTTTGCGATGCCGGCGGAGAGAGATAAATTAGATCGGTATCATCAGGATTGTTGCTCATAAGTTGGTAGATCTGGAAAATAGACAAATAGGGCAGAGTTCATGAGTGTTCCTGACTTATGTATCTTGCACATGATTGGACTTGAGGTACTTTTGCCTAGATGAATCAGTTTGAATAGATAGCAGTTAAAATTTTTAAATATAAATAGAAGTTCTGAAGAAAATTGATGGCGCAATCGTAACCATCAATAGTGAGTTGCAAAAAGCATTGTAAAAAGTAATGAAGAACACGCATGATTCATGAAATGACAAAAAATTTTAAATCTCATATTCAGTCCAATGGAATGATAATAAGGGAGTTTGTATTTCATAAATGATTTGAAAACAGGTAATGGTTTTATAATATTTTATTATTAAAATCATAATTAATTATTTTTATTTATAGATAATATCATACTTTTATAAAATCATATAACAATTATCCAGATATAAAGCTACAATTTTTCGAAAATTATTATATAGTGTTAACACATAAACGCTTTATCAGTATGATATAAAAATACTGAATTTTCTTATTTAAGGATACTCTGTAATGTTTATATACTGATGATCATCTAGCATTTTTGTCAGCTTTCTGGATGGGATGTTAATGGACTTATTATTGTACATTTTTACCTTTATTGAATAAAGCATGAAGTGAAGTAATAGTGGTCGATTTTTTATAAAATGATTTTATCATAAACTTGAATATGGTTTTTATGACAAAATAAAGGAATATTTTATGTGTTAGTGGTGTTAATAAAAACAATGCCTGTATTAACATCATCTTTATTAACCATTACTGATCTACTTCAGAATAAAGATTTTCCAAATTTAATTCAGTTTCTCTAATCCATGGCTTCTCTTTTCCATAACATTCCATCAAAATTTCTTATCCAATTTGTTTCTTGCATAGACTTTTCTATATCATTAAAAATCTCTTGAAATTCAGTTTGAGGTGTCAAGTGATTATATATTGTAATCTCTTTCAGAACACATCCAGTTCAGTTCCATTTCAGTTCTTAATTCTTTTAACTATCAATGATACCAATTATTTTCCTATCCACATATTTCACTTTTTGACCCTCTTTATGATTTTCTGATATATATCTATTTATACTTTGTTATGAAGTCTGAAGCTTTAGAATTGTTACTTTGATAATCATCCAAATCTCAGATCCCTATGGAAAAGCCAATGAACATGTATTTAAAATATTTTTCAAACAGATAAGCATATTTTAATATTAATAATATTTTTACCAAATATGCTTCATTCAGGTGTAACTGTATCCATTAACTTCATTAATTGTATTTCCATCTCCATTAAAATTGTTCAAGATATTTTTAATTGCTAACTTTTACTTTATTATTAACAACCTTCATTTTATTATTATATGAATAATCATGGAATACTACTTTAACATTTTTAGCATTTATCTTTAGTCCTACCTTCATTTGATACTTCTTACAACATTTACTAAAGTTAATTACTTACAAAAACAATCTAGATAATTTAAATGATCTTTATTTATTTTACTAGCTTCCCCCAACTCTGACTTTATTACAAGCATTCCTCAATCGGCAACAAGCTATGATTATAGGAACTTAGACTTCATGAATGCGCTCAGATGATTAATTAAGATTATTAATTACTACATTGTATAGCTTCATTACATGTGTATAAAGCACAATTATAGAGTTAAAATCCTTTTTATAAAATTGTTATTAATAATTTGAAGATATAGAATTACCTTGTATTATATCTTTATTAGTGATAATCTTTTTAGAGGTATAACAGTTCAATGTATTTAGAAAGTTTAAATAAAGTTAAAAAAAAATTTAAAGACATTCAGTTCTTAATATTAGATGGTGGAAATAGTCCAACAAATAATTGATACTAAAATGCCAGCATCAGAAATCTTCAAACAAGCATATGTACAAAGTGTTTTAAAAATATATTCAAAGGCCATGTGTGGCAAAGAATGGGTGTGAGTAAATGGTATATGTATTTAAGCTTTAAGATTAATTTTATGTTACATGTAAAAAACTTACGAAATCTATTATTTTGTTGCAATGTATATTTTATCAGTTATATTAATATTTAAATTATATGATAGTTGTCTTTCAAAAAAATTATACTTGTATTTTAATAGAAATAATTTTGTTAAAATGTATAGAGAAAATTTTTATGGATATTTGAGATGTAATACATGCTTGGCCCATCTGAAACGATTGCTTCAGCCAACCCACTGCAGACGTATATTTACTTATATTTTTAATAAAGATTATTTTAAAGTAAAAAGTGCACAGAGGCTAAACTCTCCATAGAGCAGCACCACTCAGTGCAAGCCAGAGTAATTAATAGATACATCCTCTGGCTTGCACTGAGTGGCACTACTGTGTGGTGAGTTTAGCCTCTGTGTAAACAGCTTGTGTAAACATAAAGAATGGTAATCATGTGATGTTTAGTGATTTAAAGTAAAAAGTGGTTGAAGATTTTATTTAACATCAGTAATTATGTGTGCATACATTTAAAAAAGAAGTACAATGTTCATATGTGTGGTAAATAATTAGTTTGAATAAAATGTGAATGTATTTAATCCTTAAACATGATTTGAATTTTTATGTCAAAAAATTTATATAATTTAATATTTTATGTTTATAACATGCTTGTTGAAACTTATTTTGAGATTTATATCGATATGTGATTTATATAATATTTGTCATTTGAAAAAGTTTAACAGATGTAATTTTTTTTAGATGTCTAGAAGAAATGGCCAAGAGTATTTGAAAAGTATTATGTTATTGGCTTATCTGAAGAGCTTGGTTTGGTTGAAACATTCATAGAAACAGATTTATGCATTACTTTTTTTTTTGTAAAAGGTAAAGTTGATGGAGATTTAATATTAATATTTTTTTTTACTATATGAAAGAATATTTAAAGCTTTATACAAAAAGAAAAAAAAATGAAGGGGATGAAACAATAATTTATATATATATATATATATATTATTTGACAACTAATTTCAACCTAGCAGAAGTAACAATTAGATAGATAGATATATAAATATTCCAGCTTATTTTTATAGGTTTCTAATTCTTTTTTTCTATTTCATTTACAGGAGACTTCCAATTATGATATTGATTTATATTAACTATTGTAATAAAAATGTATATTATTTTAAGTTTTTAAATATTTTTATGAATATAGCAAGCGATTAAAACCGGCTAGCAAATAAAAATTCAATATTCCATGAAGTGCAAAATTTGAAATATTTCCTTTTGAATTTTGATATCTAAATTGCATAAATATACGTATATGTATAAATAATCGATTTAAACTATTTGAAATGCTTTAAAGAAAAAAATACATTTACATTATGTTTTGTGAATTTTGAAAAAGTTATTGGGAATGTTTAGGATGATGTGATGTAAGTGCCTTATTTTAGATCAAAAGTATAAATAGGTCTGCTGATCAATAGTTTTAGTTTTGAGTTAGTGAAGACATCAGTGCAGACGGAGTCCAGGAAAACAGGAGAGAAAATCTAGGAGAGAAGAAGAGCAGTTGTTATCACCAAAAAACTAGAAAAGTTGAAGGATTATAACCAGCCCAAAAATAACTGATATTGCAAGCATTGTAACTTTACCTTTAGTAGAAAAGGAAGAATTACTAATTATAAACAGGCAATTTCTGCTTTTATATAATTGTAAATATGTTTTCAATAAAATCATTTTCATTATTTTTTTAAAAATGGTAATTAACTTTTGGTCTTATTTAATTTATTTATTACAATTATAATAATGCAATAAAGTATGATGCGGCTGTTAAGAATTCATTGCGAAAATAACATTGCATCTTTCTGGAAATTCAATTTGTATATCTACATTTTCTTACGTTAAAAAGAATTAAATATAAGTAATGTGAAGAATAACATAGACTAATAAAATTAATAGGCAGGTAGATAAAATGATCTTTAAATTATTCACTACATAGAAAAGGCCTTTCCAATAGACCCTCACGGAGGTGAAGTGAAGGGAATGATCATAAGGCTTGCAAATTTGTGGGTGGAAGTTTGAATAATATGTCCAAATACCAACTGATATTAGATGGTTAGTTGGATTAGATATCTGAAAGAAAAATCTCAAGTTTATTCAACCTAGATTCAATCACAACTACTAAGCACAAAAGTAGACATTTTAAAAAAAAGAAAAACCATGCAGGGTAAAAAAACACATGGCTTTATTGCTTAGGAGTTCATAAGACATTTGAGTGCCAGAATCAATGTTGAAATGTCCTGATCCCAAATTGGGCACTCTACCAACTGTGCCAAACCACTTAGGGTGGATATGTTATCACTACATATTTTGAAATTATGATAGGTGCTATATAGACTATCAGTCATTTTCTTCACCTGATTGTCATTCTGCATTATAGGTTAAGAGCCATTCATTTCACCTAATCACATGCTCATGCATTTCTATTTTTCATTGAGTACTGATCTCAGCATTAGCTGACAGTCAACAGCATTAGGTTTTTATCTACAAATAACTGCTCATTCTTTAACGATTTAAGAGAAAGTAATGGCAGAAGACTGAAATTTAGAAGATAAATATATTCCAAAATTAGAAGAAAAATAGGGAGGAGGGGAGGGGATAAATAGTTTTTTTTTCCATATGTTATAGCATCGGCCGGAGGCGAACCCACAACAACCGTCTGCAACAAACTGCTTGCTTGTAAAGCGGCTGCACTGACCTCTCGGCTAACTACGCTTGACAAATAGTTTTATCAATATTTATACAATAAACCATTTTATTTTTTCTAAATAGTTTTTCTTAAAAAAAAAAAAAAGACAGAAAAAAATTCAATATAGTATCACATAAGTCGTTTGTAGAAAAGGGCACGTTTGAGAACCTATGAAGCAGGTTAAAAATATTAGTTTTCTTCAATTGATCAACATATTCTTTCCACTTTACTCAATTCACAATTGATTTAGGGATGTTTAGTTCTTGTATCTTTTATTTTACCACAGCACTATATTCCACAAAGTCCAATTTAATCATATTTTAGTACAATATATATATTTTTAAATTAAATTCTATATACAACTTTATTTCCTTTAGGCCTTTGTAACAATCTTTTAAATTTTTTATTTTAAACCATTATTATAGTAGTTTATCATTCTATTTTATATTGTTCAAGTGTTTAACCTTGATAATTATAGACTGCAGTTAAATAAGTCAATTAGTTTAACTGACGGTTAAATTGTCTTTTTTTTTTTTTTTTTTTTGAAAAATGCAGTTTTTTATGGGTCCTGTTTTAAGTGACACATTTTTGGCTTTCCAACTTAAATTTAATTTTTATTATTTTTTGTATAAAGTTTAAAACATTTCGAATATGAATTCAAAATAATACGATTTGTAAATTTTATTTTAATTTAATAATACATAAATAATTATTGATTGAAATGTAATGATTTTTTTAAATAGATCATTTATATATGATTGACTCAACTTATGCTGTACTAATTCATGACGGGGTAGTTAACGATTTCTGGTTGAAGCTCAACTTATCATTCCAGAATAACTAACCATTCAAATTATGTCTATTTCAAATTTATTTAAATTATTTTTGTTAAATGATTTAAAATCATAATGTTATTTGCATGAAATATGGAAACACACTAATAAAAGGGCAATTATTATGGCTAAATGGCAAGCTACAACAAAAATAAAAAGACAGTAATAAGAAAGCAATAGGCTTTGACTTGTGCAAGGCTTAGATATAAAATTTCTCGGTTTTATTTGTTGCATTCACATCACTTTCGTATTATGCGGTTTTATTGAAGATTTCTCTCGCCCCCCCCCTCACAATTCTTAGACCATCATATTTATTTCAAGTTTTTGTTTTTTATCAATGCACCCCCTATCTTAGTTCTATCATATTGAGATTATGTTTTAATACGGAAAGTCAGACTACTCTTTTATTATTGATAGGTTTTGGGACCACATCATTTGTCACATGAACTTAGACACAAATGCATGAATAATTTAAATTTATGTATATATTTTGGATATATTTAAACCTAACTTCATATATATGTATGTATATATTTAGATATATCATTCATCACACATTTCTGAAATATATGAACAAAAACATGTCATAAAAATACAAATAACTTCCAACATGTGCATTTTGTGTGAACCAGCATTCATCTGTTAGACCAGGTTACAATCTCTCTTTTATAAATAACAAATTATTACAGTTTTTTTTTTTTGAAACGATCATATTTATGTACACATTAATTAAAAGAAGTCTTCAGATCTGCTTGAAAAAGATTATCATAATAGGTGTTATATTAATACAGGCTGCCATAATAAAAATATTTTTTTATATTTATACAGCTGATTGTCTTTGGTAATTCTTATTTTTTTCAAAACACCAAAAGCAAGACTTTCAACGCAATCATTGTTACAATTTTAGTTTGGTTAAAGAAGAGATAAAGGTAAATTCATCATTTTGGGAGAATAATGAACAGGTAATTAATTGAAGAAGAATATATTTTGATGACAAAATAACCTGAAAATATTAAAATAATAAATGAAGTGTAATGCTTATGGGCATATTTAACAATTATTGTACGAGTTTTGTGTGTTTTAGTTGGGTGGAAGAATCGTGGACCCAAATGATAAAAATCTACAGATCAGGACTCAAACCGTCACTTCTGATACTTGGGTGACCTATGACAGCTCAGGCCACAAACCATTTGGTTATAATGTAAAAATTTAAAACATTAGTGCCTCTGAAAAAATATCTGGGCAGAGAGAGGATTAACCAATATGCATAATCAAAACTGTATGTTTACCTCTGACAACCTTGTCTTTGATTAATCAAATATGAGTTTGTATAATGGGAAAAACTAAAGGCTATTATGAATTATTTATAAAAATAACAACCAACCAATGATAAATAACTTACTCTAATAGGTGAATAGAAGTCAAATCAAGACTCTGAGAGACATTATAATTTCATCTAGATAATAGAAGACCTATATAAATTAAGTTACTAGAATCTTTTAATGTCTAAGAAGAGATTTCATTGCAGACCAAATTCAAGCATCTGTGAGTAATAAAACAATATTGACTCTAGTTAAATGGGTGTAAAAAGACAAAAAGAAATCTTTCATAGGGTCAAATTTACTTCTTTTGTATTTAAAAATGATTTATCATGAATAGTGAGAGTATTTTATCATTGATGGTGGCAAAGAAAGTGAAAAAGTGGGTGAGATTTATAAAATCTTTTTAATGATTTATTAGAAAACTGAGTGTAAAGATTTGTTGGTGAGGGTTTTTAATGTGAAAGATCATCTGTGATTGTTGGACCATGAGACCAAGTTTATCATGCATACAAACACTGATTTATATGTATTCGACATACATATCCTTTTTAGCTAATGGAACTAGAAATATAATTCTTGGTTTTACATATTTCCATTTTGACAGATAGAGAATTTGTGGCTTGCATAGTTGTCATCACTAAGAAAATAATTTCTAGCTCAGTTATTTAGTATATATTTCTCATACTGAACCAGCATTTTTGGATGTAAAGTTTAAAAAATACTCTGACAGCATAGAGGACCCATGATTTTTACTGAAAATGACTTGACAATGATGAAACTAATGAAGTTTCAAATATAAAAATGTGTTAAATTCTTATTGTACCAGTAAAACAAAAGAAACCCAACAAGTTAAATTTAAAAAAAAAAAAGGGTGACTAGTAATTTACTCTAAAATATTAACATGAAAATGCTGCACGTATATGGAGAACTACAGAAATAAT
Organism: Epiperipatus broadwayi; assembly: GCA_028023455.1. NCBI lineage: Eukaryota > Metazoa > Onychophora > Udeonychophora > Euonychophora > Peripatidae > Epiperipatus > Epiperipatus broadwayi. Next base: position 250,933 of record JAQFVV010000625.1, read on the forward strand.
TGGATAGCTATCTTACAGACATACTACCATTATATCATGTTACTTCATGATTTATATTGACTACAATTATTAAATAAATAATTCCTTTAACATTTATTGGTTCCCTTATGGTTACATATTTATTCATAATTTAACCAATAAAATCATTCATTTAATTACTGTAATAAATATATGGGAAGGGGAGGTGAATTTTGTTGCCAATCATGAATAGTAATCAGTTATAAAATGTGATATTACAAGGTTAAAATTGCAACAATTAAAGATATGTGTGTATTTATGAAAAGTATTCATATATATGATTGTATAAAAGATTGATTATTCACACTATTAGGGCAATTTACACATAAACCTATGGATTATTTAAATATGATTTAAGATCTAAATCAAATATTACCACAGCAGATAAGGTGAGTGGAGATGATTAAAACATAAAAGATTAATAAACAGTTAGTTTTTATTGGGCATAAAGCAAATACAAAAGTCACACTAAATTTAAATTGGGAAGTAATCCAACTAATAAATGAGAAATTATACTGTATATATTACTAATAAATATTTATAGGTTATTAGTAGTTAATTGATATTAAAATTAGTGTATATGTGAAAATAGGATGCTATGAAATGAATTTTTGTTATTGTGAAATGCAAATAATTATTTATAGAAGTCAATTTGCTAAACTAGAAAGTTGCTGAGATTTTGATATTCAAATTAAGAAAGAGTATTAAGACTGATGAATTGAAAAACATGATAAGATAGCAGATGAGTATACATATTTTTTGAGAAATATGTCATTGTTTTTAACATCAAGGCAACACAGATTGTTGAAAAAAACTTATGACTGTATAAAATGCACAAAACAATGTCTGCATCAGTAGTTGCTGTCTGTTGAGAGAGATTAATCATAAAGAGACATAGACATGTCTGTAATTTCAGAATAATAGAAAATATAATTACAATAACAACAAATTGATATCAGGCATATGGGTGGAACAAATCTAAATCAGCATAAAGTCACTCATCTACTATATAAAAATAGATTCTTTGATGAAGTAATGTATATGGAGCCAAAAGATATAATATAGTCTATTTCTATCTGACCTGGTGAGAATGTGTTTCCTAAAAAAATCTAATGATTAGATTTTAATAATGTAGGACTGCTGTAAAAAAAATGCAACACTTTTAAGAACAATCAAAGCTTGAGGAATTTATCTTGCCAAAGAAAGATTCCTTTGCAGACTGTCAAAAAGATATTTTCTCACAATTGAATCAAATATTTTGACATTAAATAATGATATTAAATGTTGATACAATGGTCAGATCCTTGTTTAATTATAACTAGGTACAATAGTTATAGTTGATTAAAATAGTTTCAATATAATAATAGCATTAATGTGTTTAATAGAAAAGATAATTAGTGAACTCTTCATTAATGATTATTTAAATTTGGAATTCTTTAATTTTTCATATTTGTTACAGTTTTTGATTTTGAAATGTTTGACAAAATAAATGTTATCACCAAAAACATATTTCATTAATTTATTGCATATAATTAACAAATTATTAAAATAATATAATGCCTTTACTGCTTTGGATTTTATAAGAAGTTTGATTACTGATGTGACAATCTTGGAATCAGTGTGATGATTCTATATGCCAGACTCTAACACTCATTCATTATTACTAAACAACACAGAATAATAGCTAACTTAAGCCAGTTTCTTAAATATCAATATTTCAGTCATATGATACCAGTAGAACATTTTTATATAGCTTTTCCAACAAGTTTTCTATTTTTTCACTTACTTCTTTTAAAATATCAAAACACAATTCCTTATGTCCAAAGTTTTTCTTTCTTCATAGATTTAATTGCATGTCTCACCTCTGCATTTAAATTACTAACAATTCTGATGATATAATAATCCCTAGGAAATTATTTTGATTCCTTTTCTTTATTACTATATACTTTTAGATGTAACTCTACCATACATTCCCTGATTCCATTTCTTCATTTAGTAGTATTTCATCCCTTTTCATTTATTGCTGAACATTTTATTTTATAGACTTTTATTTTTTTCTATAGCTTTCCTCGATAATTTATGATTATATTTTTTATAATATTATTAACTCTTTTTTCCACTAATATAAAAAAACTTTAGCCATTTAACTTTACTTAATATATCATTATTAAAACATTTCATACTTTTTCTTGCCTTTATAAATTGCCTTGTCTCAGTAGGAAATTTACTGAAAAATTGTTGCTTTTTTTATGAAAGGAATACTTCTTACAGTTCTCAATAAAGTATCAGTTAGCTTCTTATTGGTTTCAGTCAAATCTGAATCATCTTATTATAATTTTTAAGTTTTTATTTAACTTCATTAAAAAGTCTCTGAAGATTAGAAATACCAACTGGTAAATACAATTCTTTTTAATAATACCTGTCTTTCTACTTTTGTATTACCAATAACATGCATTAACATTAATATTTATTTCCATTCTCATTAATTGATGATCACTTCCTGTGTTCAATCTATTAAAACATTATAATTTTGAAAAACATTTTTTTATTAGTTAAAATGTAATCCAATTTTGCTATACATTCACCTGGATGATCCCATGTCCTTTTCTGCTTAGCATTTAAAAATTTTGTAATATACATTTTACTAATCCTAAATCTAACCTAATATTTCACTATCAATGATGGTACTTTTCTATTGCTTGTTATTTCCTAAGTACAAATTATTATATTCTCATATTTAGAATGATATTGCCAATTTTTAATAATTAGTTGTAATATTCTTAACATATCTAAAAAAAAAATTTCTAAAAATGTGTTGCTACTGAAAGAGGAAAATGATGTAAACAAGCTCATGAAATAAAATCTTTAAAAGATGAGACTTCCAAATGAAGAAACTATAAATACATTATTAAATAATGTGCTTTTCCATGAATGTGTGCATGTATGTGGATTACATTTATATATAATTTTACTGAAATTAAACATATTCGGAATAGTATAATTTCCATATCTTCTCTTATTTTTGTCATCACAACCAATTTCTCCATAGCACTTTCATCTTTCAATCATTTACCAGTTCTAGTATTAAATTTTACCATGAAAAGTTTAAATTATTGCTTCACTATATCAGGAGTGTTTGATACATCCATGTAAAAATCATCTACTTTTTTATCACAATGAGAACATGTTCGGGCATGAACCTGAACTATCTACATTTTGCTATCTGGCCAATCTATATAATATACCATCAATTGCTACTATGTTATTCTTCCTCTTTTATTTATAAAGAAGCCACATGTGCTATTGAGCACATTACCAATCTTTATATTAGGATTTAATGTCATGAGTGATTTGGAGAAGTGATGAAAAGGTGAATCTACAGCTTAAGGTCCACGAATCACTGCTCTTTTTTCACCTCTGTTGGACAAATGTCAAAGGAACAAATGTCAGAGGAACTTCAGATCAGCAAACAATTATATTATTATTATTTTACCATTTAATTAAAGTATGAGGTTTGGCTTTCTTAATATATATCTGAGCATTTATAGCATATATGTGTAGAGATGGTAATCTGTACCAACTGATGATTGCTGGTTTAGCCTGAAATATGTATATTGGTGATTATTTATCTTTTCAACATATATGTGTTTAAGTGTATCAGTATTATGAGATAGTGTGGAGAGTGGTGGGTCATCTAAAAGTCTGTGCTCGTATACTCTATATATTACATATATAGACACAGGTATATAATAAGCCTGTGTGTTTCAGTTATTACATAGTAGAGATGTATGCCCATCTCTTGTATATGTATTAAATGGATTATGTCCTGTACATGAAGGGTCAGATTGACCTTAGGTCAACATGGGTGTGACAAGAATCTCGACCTTCGGGTGACCTTTGAGCATTCCACAATCAGATTTTCAATTGGATGGACGGTTGAAGGGTTGGAGGGTCGAGCAGATTGAAGTCTGACCATTAAAGCATGAGGTTTGGCTATCTTAATATATATCCGAGCTCTTATAGCATATATGTGTAGCGATGGTAATCTGGACCAACTGATGATTGTTGGTTTAGCATAAAATATGTATATTGGTGATTATTTATCTTTTCAACATATATGTGTTCAAATGTGTCAGTCTTATGAGATAGTGTGGAGAGTGGTGGGTCATTTGAAAGTCTGTGCTCATATACCCTAGATATTACATATATAGACACAAGTGTACAATAAGCCTGTGTGTTTCAGTTTTTACCATTTAATGCATAAAAACATATTTTATTGTAAATATTATTATTTGTTTATTAAAGATTTTAAAAATACATTTGGAATTTAGATTAAAAACAATTTGAATTTCTCTTAAAGAAATAATTAATATACATATATTTGAACACACACACAAATGAGTCTAAACTTGGTATTTATAAAGTATACGTACGTATACACAGTCAAAATTCAGTGAAATTCAATATTTTTTTACGAATTATATTGTTAAAACCGTATGCACAAGTCTCGTAGGAGTCCATAAAATGTTTTCAACATGACTTTTGATGTTAGAATTAATTTCATTTTTTTTTTGAAACTGGTTAATGGGTTTAGTGTAGTTTGAATTTAGAAACAGCTGAGTGATTGTATAAATTGAACATCTGAATCTTATATTTACATTTTTTCGTGGTTAGATTTTTCACTACTCTGCGGGGAAGACGTTGCTTTTATTTTTCTTTAATTTATTTTTTTATCGGAAGGGAGGTCGAGATAAATAAAAGATAAGTGTAATGTATAAATAATTGAAGAATTTATAATATTTACTTCTGTGATTGGCATTTGTCTCTCTTCTAGATTATAACATTTATATCTTTCTACTTTGTAAATTGTGTTTACATAGGCATATAAATATGAATATATATATAGACGCGTACATATATATTTACATTAGTTATTAAAGTTCATATTTTCCATTAGTAAATTGTTTTGCGTTTTATATAAAACCTAATACATATATATGCAAATAGATGCACACATTCAATTTTATTAAAAATCCCCTAAAACTCGATGTTGACTAAATATATACTAACAAATGGACTTATAAATATCGTGCAACTCTAATTAGTTTTACCAATGTTTATTTTTTTAAATATTTATCACACAATTCATGCTAATGATTCTAATACTGTTCAAGAAATATAAAATATATAAGTATACAAAATTATCCGTTTATTTTTCTATCATATATATATTGTTTTGAATTATAAGCTTGTTTGCTATATTTAATGTAAAAAGTAATGTAACGTAAGGTTATTAAAAAGTATCACATTAATACATATTTTAAATTAACAATACATAACTCCATAAAACAAAATTACCAAGTAAATGAAATGTATGTAGACAAATAGATAAAAAACACTCACAATTTCCAAACTAATTATATTATTTTATTTATAAAATTAAATAAATGCATTTAATGTGTATTTGAAAATAACTTTAAAGAGTAACGATTGTCTGTGATTATATTCAGACATTCACAGAAAAATGTAAAATATTCACCTACAATATTAGAATTGCTGATAAAATAAAAGGTATTTTCAGGATAGCCTATTTACCGAATTGACACATTTTTGATTAATTTATTTAGAATATTGAAAAATTTTGGTGGAAGAACTTAATTATTTTCTAGCGCAAATGGTTTTACTATGATGATCAGAGAAATAGAGTCATCATTTATTATGAATACTTCAGAACTATTAATTTCTATTTGTTTTCTACATCTGTTTGTTATGAACTCATTTTAACTCATCCAATCTTACCCTCAAATAATGGACTTGTTCTTATTACATTATTACCAATATTGGATTCAACTTACAGTAAAACTGACTAATGAAATTATAATAAAAGGAAATTAATAACCAGTATAATAAGCAGGCTAAAGATAGAATTGGATCAGTGAATTCAGTTGTTTGCAGTAAGGATAGGTATCTTGCTATATAGAGAGATTTATTTGAGAAAGAAATCAAACATATTTTAATGTCTAGACAACATGAAACAATTAACAATTGTTAGATTTTGCATTAACCCAGAATATTATAGAATGTGGTGAAGCATGCTCATGCTCGGAACAAGAAACTGCTAGCTACAGTACATACAATATTTGCATATGAGACAAGCCACCCATACACTGGAAGTATCAGAGTTCAAAAGAGAAATCATGAAATTCCTTTCTAATTTTTAGCTCACCAAACTATCCTCAGACAATATGACTACCAGGAGGCTGAGAGCATGCAAGCATACCGTGCTGTTAAGATTAAATAAAGCTTTTCTCTATATACATTTTGTATGTATTTATTTTGAATTACATTGTTCAGAGAAAGTTTATTAAAATTTCGAAGTTATAAATATACATAATAAATACTAAATATAAATATATGTAATAAATACTTTTATATTTATTTTCAAAGCTGTATGTTATTCTTAAGTGACCAGAATATTATTTGCAGTCATACGACAATGTAAACATAACATTGTTTAGTGAGGTTAAAATTCTGGAGTTCAAACTCATGGAAGAAGTGTTAATAGTGTTATTGCAGCAATCGGCCTTAAATTCGCTAGTATTTTCTAGGAGACTTGAACCAATATTGATAACAGATCATTTAATATTAACTGTACCTTTTTTTGTGGATGTGTGCGTGCATGCATGATTTTTCCAAAACGTTAGTAATCTTTTTTATACTCTATATTAATTTTAAAAAAAAAATTATTTTTAATGGCATTAACTGCAGCTGACATTATTTTTAAGAATAAAAATAAGGGAATCTAAATAGTTTTAAAGATTTTTTCAACTTTGATTGGAGCTTTAAAATAAAATCTTCATCATTTCATTCCAAGTTTTCACAAATACACATATATTTACGTAATTTGTTATGATTTAGATATTAATTTTGTCAAAACATGTGTCGTTAAAAATGAAAATTATGTATCTGATCAAAAATAAAAAAATTTTAAAAAATTTCGATAATTTACATTTTTTCACTACGGTAGTAGAAGTTAGTTATGATTTTATATTCTGAGGGGTGGGTGTAGAACAGCGATATCTATCAATAATGTAGAAAGTATAATAAACGACTAAATAATTTTATGGTCTTAATTTTCGGTTAGAATTAAAAAAAATATAACAATTAAAATAAATTATATGTTTAATTGCTCAGAAGATTATATGATCTCACTGGCAACCTAATATAAACCCAGGATTTTTTAAGAGTTGATTTTGGAACCTTAATTCTGAACCAGCACTCCATTACTCCATTAATCACTCAACTCAAAAATATTGTTTACAAACTATAATACATATTTGAAAACCAGGCACTCTTCACAAACCTGGAGCTTAATTGTAAGTATAGGGAATTTGAACACAGATTTTCAAGTACCATCCATCTATCCACACTATTTCATACAACTGATACACATGACCACACACATGTAGAAAAGGTAAATAATCACCAATAAAGGTATTTTGTGCTAAATCAGCACTCATCAGTTGCTCCAGATTATCATCTCCCACACATATATATAATACATATTATATAAAGTAAAAATTTGTCTAGAAAAAACATTAAATTTGAAACTCTACTAAAAATGATTAAATTAATTTTACATACTTATAAATTTTATTTGCAAATTGGAATATATATATAATTTATTTACATCATCCACGGGCATTTATAGAAGTTTATAATTTTACATACAGCAATGTTTGATAAAAATTAACTCTTGCAGACACATATTTCTGTCAATCAATCCTAACTTCATCAAGAGCGCGGGTGATCATAAGATCACATCAATCACAACAACTCAGTTTTTATTTAAATAGATTCATAATGCCCAATTTGATATTAAAGTTTGAATGTGAATTTTAGCTATAATTTAACTAAAGCTTCCTTTATATCAGCTTGATGTTAATTGGTATGACACAGGCTATAGTTTAACTCATTGTTAGATAACTTTGACATCAAATAAGTATTTAAATATGCAAATATTAATTAATTTAATACTGCATAAATATACATATTATTGATTAAGTCCTCTATGGAAATTTATAAAAACTTATGATTACGATAGAATGACAGCCTGTTAAGCTAAATTGCGCAGACGCTGTGAGAATAACAACATTCTCACAGCGTCTGCGCAATTTAGCTTAACAGGCTGTCATTCTATCGTAATTATAATCGCACGCAAGACGTTATAAAATAAAAACTTATGATCTTATATATGGCAATATTTGATTAAAAAAACAACTAACTTTTTCTAAGTCATGTGTTTTGTCAATTAAACCTGCTTTCATCATTTGAATGGAAGAGCAGTTAAGATCACATCAAGCATGGCAACTTAGTTCCATTTAAATATATTCATAACGTTTAATTTGATATTAAAGTTGATTGTAAATTTTAACAATAAGACAAGATCTATATATTATATATGTCATGGCTTGAATAAGGCTGAGATTCAGCATACTGTGTTAAAATTGTGGTATTTAATCAATCATACACTTATAGTTTGATTGTTAGTAAGTTTAACATATTCAAAAACTTATTAAAAATATATTTATTGTTAAACCATTAAGCATCACATGATCACATTTTCTATACTAGCACATTAATTGTTGATAAACAGAGCAAAACTCTCCATACAGTATTGCCACCTGTGCTAAACAGAGTAATCAGTGGATTCCAGAAGGCTTGTGCATAAAATCCCTATCTAATGCCTACTCATCCAATATCACCAGACTAGTTTCTGGCTTGTGGCCTTCATCAGTGAGGAGCTTTTTTGACATTCAAATTGAATCCTTTTTTGAACTTAAAATGAGAATTGGGTTAATTCAGTAAAAATGGAAAAAATGCTTCTTTAAATTTAATACTTATATTTAATTATTTAAAATATGAGTTTAATTTTGTTGAGGGTTGTAGGAGAATATTGTATATTTTTAAAACATAAAAACAAAATACAGTTTATTTGTTGTTAATTTTTAAATATATATATATATATTTAAAAAATCGATATCATTATAAGATATAATAAATAATTTTATAGATGATTCAGAATATAAGCAGCACATTTGTAAATGAAAATGTAAATTAAAAATAATAAAGATTAAGAAAAAATCTCATATTAAAATACCATAAGTATGAATAAAATAAGTGAAAGAATATCCAAAAATATAAGGTAAATGAATAATGTTATTAAAAAGATAAAGTTTAAATACCTTGTATTTAAAGTTAAATATCAAAAGAAAAGCTAATTACTGAATGAATTTCTTTTTATGATGGATATCAGTAGGAATAAGCATTTCTATTGAAATAAAAAATGGTTATATTTTGAATTTACATATGCAATAAAAATATATGATTGAAAAGATGAATGAAATTTAAGATCTTAACATATTCTTCTAATAATTATTACTAACATTTATGACTAATTATCATTATTATATTATATTGTATTATTTTTGAGTTATTCTATACTTTATTACATTGCAAAAATGTATGTATTTAAAATTTTATAGCATTTCAATTTTAAAATTAAAAAATTCTGCTAGAAAACCTTAATGTCTAAGACAACTCAAGGTTCATTGTGTTTTAATTATTTAAAATTAGTCTTTAAATATATATTTTTTATTGAATTTAAATGTATTCCTTATCATTTTTAAGAACAGAAAATGATTTAATAAACTTAATACAATTCAGATAGATGGATATTTTAAATATGCTAATAGAAGGTACAATTATTTTTCTTCTTAATAAAAGTACCAAACTCTTCATATAGCAGTGCTTTTAATTGTAAGCCTTCATATTCAATGGATAAAGGAAGGTTTGTGCATAAAATTCTTATCTAGTGCCTACTCGTCCAATATCTCTAGACTAATTTCTAGCTTGTGGTTTCATCAGTGAGGACTTTTAAATTTAAGAACACTGCATCTAAATCTTATGATCTAATGCAACCCTATAGCACTCACATTTACCTATTTAGTTAACTATAAAGCTAAGAGATCAAGATAAAAAAACTGTCATGATGTTTCAAACCTAAGCTCATTTGCTTGTATAGTCAATTAGATCTGAACTCAGTTCAATGTCTATATATTTTGGTATCTTCTCTTTTTCAAAACCACAATCACAATTACTCTATGGACAGAATAGGTACAAAAGCATCAGAACATCATAAATTACCATTACATATGCTTACACATATGGTTAATAAGAGTACCAAACTCTTCATAAAGTAGTACCACCAGGTGCAAGCCTTCATAATCAATAGATGCAGAAAGGTTTGTGCATAAAATCCCTATAGTTTCTACTCATCCAACATCCCCAGACTTTCTAGCATGTGGCTTTCATCAGTAAGGAGCCTTGGATTTGAGAGTAGTGCACCTAGATCTTAGGATCTAATGCAATCCTCCAACAGCCACCTTTTATCTATTTGGTTAGATGAAAACACCATAATGTTTCAAATCCAAGCTCATTTGCTTGTATCCATTGATTATAAAGGTTTGCACTTGGTGGTACTACTGTATGGAGAGATTGATACTCTTATTAACAGCATGTGTAAGCATATGAAATGGTGATCATATGGTATTTTTCTTCTTCTACAAACTTCCATCATATCTGAATATTATATATATATATATATATATAATTTTATTCATTTAATTTATATTAATGAAATAATAAATTTACATTTATTATACATATGAAAACCAAATGGAAATAAACTAATTCCCGATAAGTTATGGATCAAATAAATTATATATCACTAAAAGACAAAGAATTGACTGAATGTATAGTTTTGGATTGTTATAAATTTGGATTTGCTAACATTGCTGGAAATAAAGAGTAGACAGTATCTATTAGCCTGATTCTCTCGCTTTATTTCAAGCAATTTCTGACAATTAAATCTTATAAAATATGATTATTGATTACCCATAGTTCATTAGGGAAGTTAGTTTACTTTCATTTAAATTTGATATATATTAATCTATGTATTTGATATATATATATATATTATAACAGTCAGCTCCCTCTCTACCTCTATCTGCCTTACCAGGGTGCCAATAGCTTATTTGAACCTACAAAAATTTATAAAAGAGCCAGACATGTACGAGTGAGATTCTACTTTTATTTGACAGATAGCTCTAGTTGCAAGCTCATGGAGAAACTAAACTTTAAGATATAAAATATCAATTTTAAAAAATACAAATTGATCTCAACAAGTCATCATCAAACTAATGAGACAAAACATGTTTATTATGCACATACATCTCTAAGACAAAAATTTTGGGGACTGAATTAATTGTTTAAGCATTTATTATTATATGTTCAAAGAGATAAATGAAATATATTTTAACATTATTTTAATATCTTGCTAGAAGTAATACACTGCATAGAACCAAGCCTTTAAAAGACTCACATTTTTAATTCCAGACCAAAAGTTTTCATCCAAACCAATTCTAGTTTACTGATATACTGATGTGATCAATGCAAAATGAGAATGTTAGCAAAACAAAAATCTTAATTACAAAAATTTGTGTCTGTATCATCTTATTAAAAGAAACATAATAATTTTCATCAATACAGGAATGTAGTCTGACTGGCAAAGGATCACATCAATATACATGGAAAACAAAGGTGCTCTATACAAGGGGAGAGTGGTTCATTGCTGACTTATGGTCCCCATCCAAAGTATAAGAAATCAATGATGTAGGAATATCTCTATCACCATTGGTAATGTGATGGCTACCATTTCTAGGCCATGTATTCAACTGGGTGATCTACCCTGTATGCTAACATAACACAAGGGAATGAGAATCCATGTGCCATCCCAGATTACATGGCATAAAACACCCATACATACATCCACCAGCATCAATTCAACTACAAAACAATTAGCCCAAAATTAACCCTACTTAAACCAATATAATCTTAATGAGTCTATGTGGTCATTTTCACCTAATTTTTAAATTATTAATTTAATTAAATGAGGATGGACATGATAGTAGCAAAATTTAGATGTTTTACAGCATGGCAAGAGATCATGGAATACACCAAATGTATCTTTATATTGATTTTTAAGTATCATCAATTGCATCTTAATTTAATTAATGAGATAATCTCCTGTCATGTGACAAACATGTTATACATAAAATGTTACATATAAAATAGGTAAATTGGAATTCAAATTGTCAGATAAGAGATTTTCTTTCAAAAGAAAATAATGTTCAGGCTTAGTTATTATTAAAATGGAAACTTCATATTTTTTAGGTTAAATAGTTCAATAGTTCACAGTTCAAATGTCATTTAAAAGTTTATTCTTATCTTTTATTTTGGGGGATCCTACAAACTGCAGCAGGTTTGTTGAATGTCATCTTTATGGTCTTTTATAAGCTTCACATCTCAGTTCAAGTCTTTGTCCATCACCAATTAGACTTTCTTTCTTATTGGAGGCATATCCGATGTTTGCTGTTCTTCAGGAACTGTCACTCTGAGACCACCTCAATTGGAACAACTGAGGGGAGAGGAGTTTTATGCATGTCCAAAGATATTTTTGTCAAATACTCAAAAGTAAAGGTTTTTTAAATAATAATACTCATTCAAACTCTTGATCAGACATAATTCTTCCTTTTTATATCCCTCGTATTATTGGTGATGATAGTTGCATATACACATCTTTATTGGTTAGCTTGCTTTACAACAGGAAACACCAATATTTTCTTAATCACTAGTAATTTTTTACCTCTTATTTGATGTACAATGTTAAATTAATCTGCCCTAAGGACCTGTTTGCCACTATCTTTCAATTAATACATTTCCATCCTACTATAGATTTAAAAAAAAATTAGCAGCTTTTATTTTATAGAATCTTTTGTTTCTGTATTTTAAAATTTTACTCTATTTAAATGAATTTAGTTTAGACTTTTCACATATTTCCATTCAATAGTGATTTAATGGCATATATGCATATTGTTACAAATATATATATATATATATATATATATATATATATATATATATGAAGTTATGCATTTATACTTACTTAATTATAAAGCACTTTACCTAGAACAGTAGGTAATGAATGTCAACTGCCCCAAGCCAAGAATTAAAATAAAATTGACAGCCTGATTGCTTTCTAAAGGAAGATTTACATGTCTTGAATTGAAGCAGAAACTTATTACTGCTGTTAATGGCAGATGATCTCATAATATGTCTCATGTTATCATGACTGTTTCACTAAGAAAAATAAAAGACTGAAGTTGCCCTTTATGGTAAATGGTAACATTACACCCTGCTTTCTATAAAATCAATTAGTACATGTTTTTATCTTTTACAGTTTAGCATAGTGTCAGTGTGATGGATTAGAAAGCATGTGATTCTTGTTTTAAAGTTCCACATGTTAATCCAATGTTTGAATGTCATATGACTCCCAAAACAATAATTATTTGACTATGTGTAGTACATATCTTAAAAATTAAACTCTAATGATTTTGTTTAGTTACTAGTATATTTGTAGAGACTTTATTGGCCTGAAATAAATAGAAACATATTATTCCACATTAAGAAAAAAACTCCAAACAGAAAACAATTTATAAATTAAGATATATGGTTGTTTTCTCATCCCTGGTGTTCGCCTCGAGATGTCGCTATTTCTAGGTCAATTCCTAGAAATATACCATTTCACCAACCTTCACCCAACAAAAGAGGAAATTTCTACATTATAAACACAGAAAAGAGCCCTCACTTATGTTGAACGGAGGAGGTGGCGGTGACAGAAGCCAACACAAATTAGACTTCTTTCTATGATAAAACACAGAAAGAGTTCCCGACGGCTGCCGGTTATGGCTTTTTTTTATGCTAAAAGCAAAGAGAAAGAAATGCCTTGATTGGCTGCCATAGTAGTCAATTTTGTTCATCATTTTCTCGTAATAGTAGAATATCTATTTTCTCTGTAGTTTCATGTGAGAGTGTGTGTATTTGAAGCAGTCATAGTTTTTTAAAATTTGATAAGATGTCTATTTTTTTAATGTGTTGTAGCTTACTTTACTGTTGTAAGTTTAGTAATAATGTCCTGAACATTCCATTACGAATGGGTAACCCTCAAAAATTGCTTTTAAGGGTGCGGAATGGAAAAAAAATTTAATGATCATGCGAAAATTACTGTTTTTGCGAGAATTCATCCATGACCAGTTACTTGTGCTATATATATATACGCACAAACAAAAACAACCCAGTGTCTAATTATTAGGAATTACTTGTCCAAAAAAGAAAATTAGTCGGGTATTTTTTTTTTTTTTGGTACATTTATTATTTCAAAATAAGGTTAGTTTTTATATCTACACACTAACAAAAACAACCCAGTTCCTGATTAATTACTGTCTTAAAAAAAAGAAAGCAAATTCAATGGGGTTTGGTTTTTTTTAATGGAGTATTTGAATTACAGTATTTATATATACACACACAAGATTTCCCAAAAAAAAGAAACCCACTTTCTGATTAATTGTCCCCCAAAAAAAAGAAAACGGAAATTAGTCGGGTATCATTTTTCAATTGAGTCTTTCAATGACGGTCCTTACTACTAGTAGTCAGGTATCAATTCTAAATTGTAGTATATAAATTACATTACTTTTGATAGATTTAGAATTACGTATTGCTTTTTTAATAAAAATAATTGATTTATTCTTGACCAAAAATACCGTAACTTTAAAAAAAGACACATGTAAAGTCCGAAAAATAAATAAGAAAAAGCCCTATAACTTTAAAGACACACACACAAACTCAAAAACAATCTAAGATTAATAAATATTGACTTATTACATCTTGCTTTTAAATCAAATGATTGATTTACTCTTGCAAAAAAAAGTACCGTAACTTTAAAAAGACACACATAAAGTCCCCCCAAAAAATTAGAAAAAGCCCCGTAACTTTAAAGACACACACACAAATTCAAAAACAAGATAAGATTAATAAATATTTACTTATTATGTCTTGCTTTTGAATAAAAGATTGATTTACTCTTGCACAAAAAAAAAAAAAGACCGTAACTTTAAAAAGACACACATAAAGTCAAAAAAAAAAAAAAGTTAGAAAACACCGTAACTTTAAAAAGACACACACACAAACTAAAAAACAAGATAAGATTAATAAACATTTACAAAAATGAAAAAAATAACATCATATAATAGTATTAGTTAATAGAATATTTTATTACAAATCTAAGAAATCAGATCTTTTTAGATCAAATCGATCATTTAGGTCCGGCCCCAGAATCGTTATATGTATATGTTTTTGATTAGCATCAACACCATCCCATGGAGAACACCAGGGATGAGAAAACAACCAGATATACTATAATAATAAAAAAATCTAACCTGAATTTATTTACAAAAAATCACTCATAAATTGACAACTGTTCAAAAGGTGATTCTGGAAATAAATTTAACTGTCTACTATTATTATACAATATGTCTATATGTAATTTTGGCATCATCAGAATTCTTAATAAATAAAAAAATTTTTTTAAAAAAAAGAGAATCAGTTAGTTTTCCAATGGATAAATGTTCATCATCATCATCATAATTTTCAACCATTATTGATTCACTGTAATATGAAGATCTCTCCAAGTTCAATCCATCTTACTCAATCTCTAGATTTTTTTCTTCGCATGAACCCCAGCACACTTCCTTATTTTATTCATCCCTCTCATATGTGATCACTTTCTAGGTTTTTTATAATCTCTTGGAATCCAGTTTAAGATTTCAAGTATTCATCTTTTATCATCTCTTCTAGCATTATGTTTATCCATAGTCCACTTCAGCCTTCTAACTGTTTCAGTAATGACAATAAATCCGGTTTGTACTTTCACCTATATTATCAAACTATATATTAATAGAAAAAAGTACTCTAACATCTTAAAGCTAATATTATAATGTATGAATGATTACTTTTAGTAATGTTAATTTTAACCAACTATACAAATTCCTTGCTAAAATATTTGAAATGGAGTACAATTTTTTTTTTTGCTGTTTCTTGATTGTAGCTTGACATCATATCTATATGTTTTATAAAATATACCATGGCATATAATAACCAAAATGTGTGTATATATATATATATATATATATATATATATATATATATATATACACATATACTTCAATTATATATATATATATATATATATAATTGAAGTAGAAGTAACTGCAATTCTTATTGGACTATGCTTAACCAATAATCAAATGTCAATAAACTATGAAATGAAATAAAATTAGTTCATCATTAGTTTCTTTAGCTCTGACAATATTTAAGCTTAATTTATTAATGTTATTATAAATCAAACATTAAAATCTATTTAATTTGACTTATAGTACAATGTAAATGCTCTGAAATCACAATTTTACAATTTGAAGTGTCAAAGTAGATCACCTAAATACCAAATAAAACATCAGTTTTAATAGATATAACTATCAATTATTATTGCCTATAATATGAGATTGAAGTGAAAGTAACTGAAACTTTTATTGACTTGTTAAAGATAACATCATTTGTTTGATCCATCAAATAGTTACATTGTGATTTCAAAATACGTATGCTGTTCATAAATCAAAATAGATTGCAGTCTTTGATTTATAATAATGTCAATAAGAAAAGCTAATAACAAATGTCTTTATTGAAGCTTAGTGATTTTGAGGGCTAATTATGTCCTCATATTCATAAATTGAGATATGCATAATTTGGGTTCAGATGTATCTATATATAGACAGTAAATTTATTTAAATATATGCAAATCATATTGCGATTTTTTTTCAAAAAGGAATAAGCAAGATTACTTTTTATTTTATGGCATTAGGATTGTTACTATATGTGATGTCTCTTTGATTTTCCACTTAGAGTCATTTCACTTGATGCATGTGATATTGGCAGCTATGGACTGAATGCAGGTCCCATTGCAATTTGGTGATTGAGGAAGATAAACTTATGTTTCGGATTATTTATGGCTCATTTGCAAAAGTAATTGTGTTGATAAATCCTTGTGGTTAGGCATGTATGTGATTCACCATAGTAAATAGCCCTGGATCCTGCATGAAGGTAAGCAATTTTATAAATGATGTGCAGAATTTGGTAATTATAGAATTTGTCCTTAGAATTATTTATCAATCTGTTTATTGTTGGATGAGTAGGATAGCTTACTCATTGTGCTTGGAAGCAAACTTTATTTAGATACTTAGCTATATGTGGTATGTATGGAAGCAATATCCAATGTTTCTCATCTTTGGGTGGATTTGCTCTTATTTTATGATAAAACTGTCTGAATCACTTCTTAAGATGTTTTTATTTGAAGACTATCCTGCTTAGTTCATTTAGATATTGCCCAAACATAAGTCTGTTTTCCTTGATCACCAAAATGCAATGGGCCATAGATTCAAGTCCAGAGCCACTGAGTGAAATGAGGAAAATCAAAAAGATGTGACATATAACTAACAATTCTAATGCCACAAATAAAAAAGGAATCCTGCTTCCCTCTTTTGAAAAAATGGGCAACATGACTTGCATATATATATAAATAAGTTTATTGCCTATATATAAATACATGTGAATCCAAATTATACATATCTCAATGCTATGAATATGAGAACATAATTTTCATTCAAAAGCATTAAGCATCAATGAAGTCTTATTTTTATTATTTTTTTTAGGACAGCACTTAAGTGATGATAATTATAAATTACAGTAGTAAAAGAAACATTTGTTACATTGTTTTTAAAATTATGGTAAATAGTATCAATAAACTAAGTTCAAATATTATCAGAGTTTAATAATATGGGTGGCATTATCCCATTTCTTATCATACTTTATTGACATTTGACTATTGATTAAGCATAGCCCAATGAGAATAGCAGTTACTTCCACTTCAATTTTATATT
Organism: Epiperipatus broadwayi; assembly: GCA_028023455.1. Classification (NCBI taxonomy): domain Eukaryota; kingdom Metazoa; phylum Onychophora; class Udeonychophora; order Euonychophora; family Peripatidae; genus Epiperipatus; species Epiperipatus broadwayi. Next base: position 268,899 of record JAQFVV010000625.1, read on the forward strand.
GTAAGCTATGATAATTTACAGTTATATATATATATATATATATATATATATATATATATATATATATATATATATATATATATATATATATATATATATATATATATATATATATATATATATAATATGAAGCTAAAATAATCAAGTTAATGAAGTAAATATACCAATATACAAATTGAATTACTATTCAGAATTAAATTACAAATACACAACCAATAGTTTACCTAACAAGGAAGATTACTCACATGGAACAAAACACATCACAAAACAATATGTATTATTCTACCTTCTTATAATTCCACCTCACACTTCAATTATTTCCAAAATCAAAATAACTTTTAAAGAAATTAATGGCATCAGAATTACAAATATTTATTAAAAGAAACTAATTATTATTTTTATTATTTTTGAAAGAAATCAATATTAGCCTGCTCAAACATTCTTTTATGGTTTACATTTCTTTCATGAATATCATCATCATCATCATCATCAATCATTATCAATCCACTGCAGGATGAAGGTCTCTCCAAGTTCAATCCATCTTTTCCTATTTTTAGCTTCTCTTCTCCACATCACCCATGCACACTTTCTTATTTCATCCATCCATCTCACATGTGATCTCTTTCTGGGTCTTTTACAATCTCTTGGAATCTGGTTTAAAATTTCAATTGTCAATCTATTATCATCTCTTCTAGCAATATGTCCAGCCCAACTCCACTTCAGTCTTTTAATTTTTTCAATGAGGTCAGTAACACCTGTTTGTTCTCTTACCCATATATTGCATTTTCGATCTCTTCTTGTTACTCCCAACATGCATCTCTCCATACTTCTTTGAGTGGTCTGAAGTCTCTGTATTGCTCTTCTATTAAGTGTCCAAGTCTCAGATCCATAAGTAAGAACTGGCAAAACACATTTATTAAAAACCTTCCTTTTCAAACACATAGGCATATTTCCTTTCAGTATCAAGTTATTTCTACCAAAAGCACTCCAACCAAGTTTAATTCTATGATTAATTTCATCCATTATGTTTCCATCTGTATTAATAATCTGACCAAGGTATTTGTAACTGTTAACTTCTTCTAACTCATCATAATCAATCTTTATTTTCATATTTTGAAAAAATCTATTAAACATTACTTTAGTCTTTTTAACATTTATCTTTAGTCCTACTTTCCTACTTTCATCTGATAACTCCTGCAACATTTCCTGTAGCTCTAAAGCATTATTTGCAAAAACAACTACATCATCTGCAAAATCTAAATGACTTAAATAATCTCCATTTACTTTCACTCCTTTAGCTTCCCATTTTAATCCACAAAATACTTCTTGCAGCACTGCTGTAAAAAGTTTTGGAGATATGGAGTCACCCTGTCTTACACCCTTTTCAATGTTGATTTTCCTACTATCATTATATAATCTAATTGTTGCTGTTGCATTTTTATAAATATTCTTTAAAATATGACAATATCCTGGATCTACACCTTGATGATCCAATGCTTTAATCACTGAAGAAATGTTTATAGAATCAAATGCCTTTTCATAATCTACAAATCCTAAGCATAATGGCAACTCATATTCATTTGTCCTTTCTATAACTTCTCTCAATACCTGGATATGATCTACTGTACTAAAACCACTTTTAAATCCAGCTTGTTCTCTTGGTTGGTGGAAATCCAGTGTTTTCTGTAGACGAGTTGTAATTATCTTAGTAAAAATTTTGTATAAAACTGATAAAAGACTGATAGGTCTGTAATTTCTAATATCTTCTTTATCACCTTTTTTAAATATTAATACTGCATTCTTCCAATCATCTGGTACATCTTTATCATTTAGACATTTGGTATATAACTTTGCTAAAAAAAATTCTATTTCTTCACCTGCTTCTTTTAATATATCAATTATAATTCCATCATTACCTGGAGCCTTGCCTTTCTTCATAAATTTAATTGCATGTCTCACTTCCTCATTCAAAATTCTGGGCAATTCGGAAGATATAATAGGTATAGGAGGCACTTGTTCTTTATTACTATATAATTCTTGATAGAAGTCTTCTACACATTTCATGATGTCATCTCTCTTTTTAGTAATAATGCCATCTTTTTTTCTTATTGCAGATATAAATTTCCTACCAATACCAAAATGTTGTTTTACACTCTTTAGACTTTTATTCTCTTCTACAGCTTTCCTTGCTAGTTCACAATTATACTTTCTTATATCATTTTCAACTCTTTTCCGCACCATTTTACAAAATTCGAGATATTCAATCTTTTTTAATGCATCATTGTTGTATATCCTCATATTCCTTCTTTTCTTCATAAATTCTCTAGTCTCAGTAGAAATTTTATTGGTCAATTGCTGCTTTTTTCTACCAGCTATCTTTGTTGCAGTTTTTAAAAGTGTATCAGTTATTTTCCTGTTAATGTCATTCAAATCTGAATCATGTTCAAAATCTACTAATACTTGAAACCGATTTGTAAGTTCTAATTTAAATTCATTAGAATGTTTCTGAAGATTAGGAATATCAACTGTAAATATTGTTTTTCTTAATAATTTTTGTCTCTCTAGTTTTGCATTAACATGTATCTTACATCTTACTAATCGATGATCACTTCCTGTGTTAAATTTATTAAGAACATTACAATCTTGAAATATGTATTTTCTGTTAGTCAAAATATAATCCAATTCTGCTGTACCTTCATTTGGATGCTTCCATGTCCATTTCCTTTTAACATTTTTCTCAAAAAAAGAATTCATAATATAAAGTTTTTCTTTTCTGCAAACTCCACAAGTCTATGTCCTCTCTCATTTCTATTACCATAACCAAAATTACCTACAGCATTTTCATCTTTCATTTGTTTACCAATCTCTCCCATAACAATTTTAAAATGTTGTTTACTCTGATCAAAAGCCTTTTGTACATCCATATAAAAATCTTCTACTACTTCATCACTATGAGAACTTGTTGGGGCATAAACCTAAATTATCTGCATTTGGTATCTGCTATTAAGTTGTAAAACTAATCTTGCCACTCTGTCTGATACACCATCAATCTCCACAATGTTATTCTTTCATTTTTTTATTTATAATGAATCCTACTCCACTTGTATTTCCAATATTTGTACCTTTATAGTAGAGTATATGTCCACTCTTTAAATCAATTGTTTCTTCACCTTTTCTTCTAACTTCACAAAGTCCAATAATGTCCCATTTAATATAAGACAGTTCTTCTTCTAAATCTTGCAATCTTCCTTCACTTGAAAGTGATCTGCAGTTGTAAGTACCTAAATAAAAAGTCATCATCAAATGGCAGCCTGAGTCTGCAATCAGGGGTTCTTAGCACCCTCCACCTTTGGCCACCAACCACTGCCTTGGTTGGTGACTTTACAGCCTCTTGGGAATAAGGCCATGATTTATTTTTGTCTGTTTTAATTGTATATATTAGAAAAAATATTCTTAAACTCAGAGGTAAAAATCCAATAAACTCACTACGCTGGCTAATGCATGTTGGTGAGCAGCCCATCCATGTTCGTATAGTATATGAATAATCACATAGTAGTAACAGCTGCAACGACAAGAACGTATGGAGTGGACATTAGGAAATTTGCTCTGCTCGGTTCCTTTAAGGCCTCTAAGAGGAATCAAAGAGTCTCCTTTCAGTTAATAGCAAACTCCTTTCTGCAGCTTCATGAATATACCCAGTATATAATAGGAAACTATGATATTTATTTTTTACTAGATTATTTATTCTTCATTCCTCCTTTAGAAACTTTTACTGTTTAACATCAAATTACTGTGACTTATATAAAAACAAGAAATAATAAACAATTCCAGGAGTAGCTGTCCTATGGATGTTTTCTTTTGCATTATTCATTGTATTATTTTCTTCTTATCAAAATATTGTGATTTCTTATAGGAAGACAATTTAAAAGGCAAATAAATAAAATCATATTTTTCTTTTATATTAATATTTTAAAGTATTTATTATCATTATAACTTCTGTTAAGTAAATAACCCATAATCCAATTTATTAGAATAGGATTTTTAAAGCAAAGTTATATGTTTAAAACTATTTATTTTTTTATGTTTATAACAAAAGCATTTTGAAGCAGCTATTTTATGAATGAAAGGTGGATATGATTAATAATTTTAAAATAGAAGATAATTGAATATATGCTAGTTTAGATATAGACAATATGTCCCGACCTATTAATAGATTAAAAAATACTGATGTTCTTAGTTCTGTATTAGTTAAGAATGGACTTTTGTCTTGAAATAAAATTATGATTATTAAAGATTTGCTTTTGTCATTGGAGGATTCTATATAATTTTATTTGTAATGGCTAGTTTTATAAAAATAAAGAACAAATTAAAAGGCAATATTATTTAATCTTTAACTTTTTGGTTTGTATTAATTATGTGTGAGAGAAACTTATTAATTATGAATGCAATTATTTAAAATTGTTAGATTTGTTAGTGATGTTTATTTGAAATAGAAAGAATTAATTGGAATATTTATTAAATAAATTAATAGATAATTTTTATATAAAATCTACTTTATTATTTACCAATTATATACAAGTATTAACATACACACACGGAAATTTATATATATATGATATAAGGTGCATTTATAAAATATGATTATTATGACTAGTGTGTGGAGGCAGATGTGATGATTCAGTTTTAAAGTATAATTTATATCATTTTAAAATAATGAACAACTAAAAAAAATATTGTGCTGCTAAATTTTTCTCATAGTATTTCTGGGTATATATTTCAGGGCATATAAATATATAGTATATCATTCTTTATTAATTTTTTTTAAAACATATATTTGTTGTTAAAAATTACAAAAGAGTGAGCAAGCCATATAGTTCTAATATTGTGATTATTTCTATAGCATTATTTGGATTAAAGTTTTTGATATTTTTCTCAAGCAATTATTTTAGATTAATTATTTTTTGTGTTAATACAAAGTGTCTTAAAGTAGAGAAGTATGGACATGTTTCAAAAATATGTATCATATCTTCTGGATCAAAATTACTTAAGATACATGTTGGATTCAGGTTTAATTTAAAATGGCTAATTAGTAAGATCTTTGTAGGAATTGTGTTGAGTAATAAGTTATGCCCGAAATTTTAGCCATGATTGAGAACACACATATATTTTGGAATCTGATTAAAGTTCTGAAAATTGGGATGGTTGACCATAAATAGCTGTCAGGATATATAATTTCTTTCAGATCTCTAAATGAAACACCAATTAACGCATTTATGTCATAATTGTTCAACATATCTGCATGCTTAATAGTATGATCAATTTTTAAAAAATGGCAGGCATATGGAAGTTAAGCAAGCAGTATTATTGATGAGGAATGGCTTTGAGGATTGGATTAATTGTGGAGTGATGTACATCTTAGGTTTGATATAGGATACAAATGATTAAGAACATATTAGATTAAAACCAGCTTCTATTATAATATATTTTAGAAAAGAATTGGATTTCTCACAATTAAAGTTTTTAAATTTAATTTGATAAATTTACAAAATAGTTAGTATATATTCATTATATTAAAAGTAAGAAATTTAAGACCTTTTATGAGATTTTATAGCTATCAGTCTATTATTCATAAAATAGTTATTTTAATATTTTTTTCTATATGAATGAAAAATTAAATAGTTTTAAAAATGAAACTTTGATCAAAAGGAGAATCTTATAAAGACTACATTAGTATGGGCAGTTCTAATAAATTGATTGAGAGTATTTTATTTAACATAAATTATAATAGTGGAAATAATAATTTAAATGTTAATTTAAAAAAAAAATATGATTTTATTTTTTATCTTTAAATTGTTTTCATATTAAGTTTTAAAGAAAAATAATATAATACTTCAATTCATCTTGTAATGTCATATATTATGGGGAGTTTCATGAAAACATTGCCACCAGAGTTGCACACCATAAGTATTTATATAAATATACGACAAATGATTCCAAGCATAATTCAATTTTTTTTGATCAAGAGTGGGAATAAAGCCATAATTTTGGCTTAGTAAAAGTAACCATTGTATTCTATGAATGTGACAACAAAAAGTATAAAATAAAGAAAGTGTGGCTCATCTCCAACAATCTCCATGCTATCAACCAGAAAGAAAATAGCATTCTATAGTCCAAAAAGTGGAATATTTAAAATAATCATTTATATAATGCCCACATTATTTAAATCTTGCAATATGAGTTCTATGACTCTGACCCTAGTGGTTAAAAGCATGTTCATGAAGTATTAAAGAGTTTAATACTGAATAATATTTTCTTTTTCAAACATCAAAAACATGATATATATATATATACACCTGGGTCTCATTTTACGCAGATTATTTTAATGCAATTTTGAAGTTATGAAATTCATATTTCTTTTTAATATTTTTCATATTTCACTATATTTATTAGATATCAAGAAATTCAAATTATTAATAACTTATTTTGACTTGAAATACTTTTTTTTTTCAAAATTATAATGTTATATTAGCAGCTAATGTGAATATGGCCTGAAGCTGTATTTAGAATAAATAACCTACTTATATTAATGAGTAAATAATAATAATAGATTTATACTTACATATAAAAATATTGCAATAAATATTCAAAAATTTTAAACTTTTAAAATGTATTTTGTTAGGTATAACAGAAATAAATAATGTACATTTTTAAAATAAATAATGAAGATTTTATTGATTTTATAAACTGAAAATAATATTTCTAATGATAATGTCTAATCTTTTTGTTTTGATTGCGATCTCATTTTTTAAATATAGAAACAAAATGTGAACATTTAAAATTTATTTCAGTAGTAAAAATCAGTTGTCAACAGAAAAACCATTAACACAGCACAAGACTGAAATTGGCACTAGTTGTGTAAATGGGATGAAGCAGAATATGGGAAAACTTAGAGTGGGGAATGGAAAATAAAGTGGCTAACAAGTTTCCCTGGGCATAATTGCTGATTCTTGACTTTGTTCAAGGAGATGCTACATCACATCACATCAACGAATCTGATTTCTTACCAGTTTACAAACAAAGTGCATATTGTCAAAAAATACGTATGAAAAAATGTCAAATTAAATACTGTAGTTAATAACAAAAAAAAAAAAGTTTGTCTTGTACCAGTTTTTTTCAAATATTAGATATTTTTTATTAGTCATACTTTATTTTCTTATTTTTTTAATGTGAATTTTAAAGTAATTTTTTCTTGTTGCTTTGCTTTTATACGAATTTTGAAAATTACAGACCCTATCCCCCATTTTTCAAGGTAAGTTATGTCTATTTTTGTGTGATTTTTTTTTAATGTGTGTTTTCTGTAAAACCTATCTACCACATAAAATGAGACCCAGGTGTATATATATAAAGAAATCAAGAAACTCAGCAAGGAAACATCCCAGCTGGCTGGTAAGCATTTATAATGGAAATATCCTCACCGAAAGCAGCCTCCAAAGAACAAAATTCTACGTCAACATTCAAAATCCTAGGTAAAACATTTGCTTATTTTCGTTATATTGTAATAGCCATTGCATTTCATTAATTCGTGTGAATCCTCCAAGAGTCTAATTATATGAACTCAATATCATACATAAATGAACTATTGATGTGTGTGATTAAATTTCAAATGCTATGTAATACTTTAATATTATTATGTGTGTGCATGAGTTAATATGTGCGTGATCCTTATATCAATATTATTAGTTAAATTAGATAAATACCAGTGTTTTGTTATGAAAGTAAATAAGAATATTTAAACTAGTTTAGAAATGTCAATTTAAAATATGTGTGTGTTTTATTAGAATTATAAAATGTTTAAATTTAGAAAATAAATGTTAGTTAATAAATTATCTTTAAAATTAAACTTTATTTGTCGGTCAATTCTTTTTAACAAACTCTTTATCAAGTCTTTTAACCACTAATTAAGTATAATCTATTAGTGATTACAAACAACTGAGCTAGTCATGGATTTAGGCGTTGAGTTAGTGGCCATTGATTAAAGTGCGTTATTTATTCATCCTTGAATAGATAGCTGGTGCCCGTGTTTATACACAAACAAAAAAAAGTGCTTTGAACTTGGTGTTGAACTCAACAGTTGAGAAGAAGTTATGTCCTGGAAATGTAACGTTAGTTATATACTTTATAGCTATCGTTTGGGCATACATACTCTCCGAGTATGTTCTTCTCTGCCTAAGAGGCCGGTGTTTCGAATACACATATTCGAATATGGTTCAATGGCTAGACCCAACTTGGGGCTGAACCTAAGAAACAATAGTAAAGAAATACTTTGTTTCTTGTTTGAAAATTTTGTTTTATACAAAAGTTAAATTACGTATGTAAAAGTGTTTTAATTTTAAAAAAAGAATTGACCGAAAATTTTTTTTTTCGAAATGAAAAGAGATTTTGACATTTATGCTATCAAATCAGAGTCAATTGGGTGTTATGGGTGGAGTTAAAGCATTAAGAGTGGGTAGTGAAAAGGACAAAAGGTTGGAGTTAACGTGAGTTTCCGTATTAGTAAGAAAAATAAATAAATAAGTCGTATATTAAATTCAGTTTAACATAAGCGCTAGTACTTTGAAATTGAAATTTTCGAAAATGGATCCGAAAGAAAGCCCAATATATTTTAAAAATCCCCAGTTAGTAGAAAAGGAGAAAGAAGAAGTATCTGAGACGCGAATGATGATGACAATGATGATGAATATGATGCAAGAGTTCAAAGCAGAATTGATAAAAGAATTGTGTCAGAAATTTGAGCAAAGTCAGTTAGAACTCAAAGCAGAATTGAAGGAAGAAATTAGTCAGGTTAAAGGAGAAATTAATGAACTCAGAGCGGAAATTAGAGAAATGAAGGAAATAAGATGTGAGATAACGGTAAAGGTAGAGAAGAACCAAAGAAGTTATAGAGTTAGATTTAATTAAAGAAAGTCAGGAAGTTGAAAAGGAAGTTGAGGTCACGAAAGAGGTAGAAATTGAATTAGAATCAGATAGTGTTGTGACAGATAAAGTAGAAACTTATGTAGATCAAAAGGTAGAAAATAGCGTAAAAGAGTTTTTACAAAGAATTAAAAATAAAAAGGTTAAAGTAAACGTTCGCATTCACTGTAGACGTAGATTTAAAACAAAGAGAAAGCGTAGAAAAAAATATTCCCAGATTGAAGTAATTCGGAGTTTGTCTAGGTATAAAGGTTTTCTGAGTTATGAAGTCAAAAACAGAACAGAAAGAGAAAGAGATAAAGCAATAAAATATAAAAACGGAACCGATAAGAGAGGAAAGTTAGTTTATATTATAGAATTTGTAGAAAGAAAGAAGGAACCACCTGACATAGTTTAAAAGTTAGTAAACGGGCAGAATAGTAAAGGAAATAAACAAAAAGGACCGGAAATGGACTATGAGTCTAATATAATTATTTTGACGTAGGTGAAAAGCCTGAATTAGAATTTCGCTATTTAAAATGATGGATTGTTTTGTCAAATAATAATAATGGAGGCTTCGCAAAATAAAAGATTTTTTTTTCTCCACGCACATATTAATTAAGGAAATGTTCGTAAATAAACAGTTCAAATAAATAAAAATCAATAAAATCAAGTTAAATAAATGGGTCAAATTAAGGATTTAGAAATAATATTTGTAGAATTAAATAAATGAATAAAATAACGGAAATACATAAAATAAAAACAAGTTAAATAAATAAGTATAATATGTCTGTAGAAAATAAATAAAATATTCGTAGTAAAATAAAATAGTTTCTGAGTACATGCACGTTAATATGTAAGTTAAAGTAATGGGTTAAAAGTAATATCGTAATATAAATAAATATGTAAATTGATGTCCGTGATAGTTTAGAATAGTATTGTAAGTTAAATAAATATGTAAGATAATGTTCGTAATAGTTCAGAATAATATAAATAAATATGTTAAAGTAATGTTCATGTGTATTTAAAATAATATTGTAGGATTAGTGATAAATAATATAAAGTCAATCTAAGTTATATTAGGAGTGTATAAGGGTTTGAATCTAACGGGAATGAGGGTAGTATAGAAGTGTTTTAGTTAAGGTTAAGTTTAAAGCTCTCGACTGGATAAATTCTAGCACCCGTAACGGATTGGCCGGGATCATTCCTCTTTTAAAAAGCGCACTGGCAACAACCAGAGTAAGTCGTACCTCGTTTTCCAAAGCGTAAGTCGGAAATGGACAGTTGAAAATTCCTGCCATTGTAGCTGCTTAGTCAAAGTCCGATCAAGAGAATCGGCAATCGTTTTCCAGGGCATAAGTCGAAAATGGACAGTTGAAATTCCTGCCATTTGCAGCCACCTTTTCTTAGTCAAAGTCCGATCAAGAGAATCGGCAGCCGAAGCTTCGTTTACAAAAGATCCCTGCACCACAAATTTAGTTTGTTCTCGTGGTCATTATCCAGGATGAACATTGTAAGCAATGTTACCAGCATAGAAAGAAGAAAAGCATAATTGGAGATTGCCCTTAGTATGGAAAGGAAAAGATATTAAAAAAAGGCAAACTTAGAAGGAATAATAAATTAAGATTTAATGTTGTCAGAGATAAAATGGTCAAAAATGACGCATTTTACTCTCAAAAGGAAGGGCGGTGTAATGTACCTATATTGATATAGGCACATATAATTTTTATCTAAAATTATTATTAAAGTAATCTTTCATAAAAGAAAAACATAAAATTAAATGTTGAAGAATTTATTGCAGCTTGTTTTCGAAAAGGATAAGAATTAAATAGTTTTCTAGCGTTAGTTTTTGAAATAAAAAAGCTACAATTAATTGGTCAAAAGGGGGGAGGGGGAGTCTTGGTTTGAGAGATGAAACTAAGGGTTGTAAAAGGAAGTAAAGAGTTTTTGTTAGTATTCGTAAAAATATAATTTGAAAAAGTTAAGACATGCAAATCTCTTTTCATTCAATTTTAATTAAAGAAAAATAATGTTAAAACTGAATAGTAAATTGTATTAAAAATATATGTGCATATATATGTATATTTGTAAATATATAAAATGTATGTGAAAGTTAGGGAAGATTATCATTGAAAAACACGGCAATGTTTATTAGATATTAATTAATATAAAACAATACGTTTTTGCATGGCTATTACTAATTAAGCAATCTTTCAAAACACGTTTATCAAAGAATTAATTGATAAGGAATTTGACAACAGATCTTTGCCGGAGATATCAGAAAGACAACACGTTGCAGATATAAATAGACCTTTTTTATCGGACAGTCATTCAGTTCACAAAGTTATTGAGAGAGTGCAGTTCGGAAATTAATTGAGTCAGCTAAGAAACAAAATGCAGTGCTGAGAAAATTTTGGAACGCACGTTCACCTCCAGCCCAGATGTCCGAGAAAACAGCAGATCTGCCCGTGAAATAATGTCAGCTTAACATCTTAGAAAATCTCCGTCAGTATCTATTTGTCTCCGATAGCAATAATCGTGAAAATCAGGAAACTCAGCAAGGAAACATCCCAGCCAGCTGGTAAGCATTTCTAATGGGAATATCCTCACCGAAAGCAGCCTCCAAAGAACAAAATTCTACGTCAACATTCAAAATCCTAGGTAAAACATTTGCTTATTTTCGTTATATTGTAATAGCCATTGCATTTCATTAATTCGTGCGAATCCTCCAAGAGTCTAATTATATGAACTCGATATCATACATAAATGAACTATTTATGTGTGTGATTAAATTTCAAATGCTATGTAATACTTTAATATTATTATGTGTGTGCATGAGTTAATATGTGCGTGATCCTTATATCAATATTATTAGTTAAATTAGATAAATACCAGTGTTTTGTTATGAAAGTAAATAAGAATATTTAAACTAGTTTAGAAATGTCAATTTAAAATATGCGTGTGTTTTATTAGAATTATAAAATGTTTAAATTTAGAAAATAAATGTTAGTTAATAAATTATCTTTAAAATTAAACTTTATTTGTCGGTCAATTCTTTTTAACAAACTCTTTATCAAGTCTTTTAACCACTAATTAAGTATAATCTATTAGTGATTACAAACAACTGAGCTAGTCGTGGATTTAAGCGTTGAGTTAGTGGCCATTGCTTAAAGTGCGTTATTTATTCATCCTTGAATAGATAGCTGGCACCCGTGTTTATACACAAACAAAAAAAAGTGCTTTGAACTTGGTGTTGAACTCAACAGTCGAGAAGAAGTTATGTCCTGGAAATGTAACGTTAGTTATATACTTTATAGCTATCGTTTGGGCATACATACTCTCCGAGTATGTTCTTCTCTGCCTAAGAGGCCGGTGTTTCGAATACACATATTCAAATACGGTTCAATATATATATATCCCGTTACAATATATATGAAGTTCAATTGTAATATGTTATATGGATTGCTTGATAAAGGGTATTTTTCTAATGTATCTATGGTGTGAGCGGTTGGTCTAACTTCTGTGCTGATGGATGGTTGTGATAGGATTGCAAGTAAGACATACCTCATTGGAAGCTTTAGTTATTTCCTGTTCAGTATTCATCAATAGTAAATAGTTACATTTTAATTTAGAAGTGTCAAACTTACCCCAACATTTTTTCTAGATAAATACAGTGAAGATTATCACCAATCAGTTATTAAACTAGAGACTGTCTGTATCTCAGATATAAACTTTCAATTTTTGTTAAAGATTTGTCTTTTATCGTATCTTTATTCATATGATTCAAAAGATAATGTGGTGGTGTTGAGGTTATTTAATAGATCTATAAAAGATATTACACATAGAGAAAAAGTATAAATGACTTCATGTGTCTGTGCATGTTTAATTAAAAACCATATATTTTAACCTTTAACTAAGATTTAAAGCTTATCTAGACTAGTAACAATCTAATTTAATAAATGATCAGTGTTACTCATTACAGTATATGTGTATAGTAGGTGATGTTGAAGTTGTGAGTGATGAATGTTTGCCACTTGTAAATTAAAATGTAATAATTCAGTATTGATAAACACTGTACATATGCAAAATTATTAAAAACCAGTCAACACTTAGACAATCCCAATATCAATAACAATCAACAATTTCAAACTGTTGTCAAGGCAACCTCCTTTTAACAATATAATTATTAAAATCAATCAACAGTTAGACAATCCCAATATCAATAACAATCAACAATTTCAAACTGTTGTCAAGGCAACCTCCTTTTAACAATAAAGTGGAATCCTCACCTTTATTAATAGTCTAATATACTTATCTAGACACTACAGATTGCAACTTGATCCTAGAGATTGAAATTATTGCTACAAAGAAGTTTAAATGAACCTCTTTAAACAGGTAAATATAATAAAAAGAGATTGCCTTGACAACAGTTTGAAATTGTTAATTGTTATTGATATTGGGATTGTCTAAGTGTTGACTGGGTTTTAATAATTTCTTACAAGCCAATTTGGTTTTGAGCACTATCATACTTATATGAGAAAATATATATATATATGAATGAGAAATGGTGATCTGTGGCATCTAGTGAGTTAAAATGAAATTTTGGGTCATTTGTCTTTTATTGTATCTTCATTCATATGATTTCATAAGTATGTGTAGTGGTGTAGAGATCATTTAATACTCTTATAAAATGGTGGTTCTTATGAAATCTATATTCAATGCTGTTATATTTAATATCCTCAAACTTCTGGAGATATTGGATAGGACAGCACAAAATAGAAATTTAATAAGCACTGCCATCTAACATTTAAGAATATTGGATAGTACAGCACTAGATAGTCATTTGATAAATAATACCATCTCACATCTAGATGTCAAAAATATGATATAAAAGAATTTGTTGCTGAACAACATGACTTAAAAAGAAGTTATGTGATGTCTTATTGTTTGAATCATTTTTATTTTATTTTACAATGGAGACTAACTCTTAAAAATTAAGAATAGACATTTTATATTTCACCACTGGAAACAATCCATTAATATTTTGTATCTAACACTTCACTGCTTATGTATTTTTAATATATTACCATGCACAGTGTGGCATAGTTAGTAGAGCATCTAAAATGGGATCAGGAGGTCCAAGAATTGATTCTGGCATTATCAATTCTGGTAATCAAACTTCTTATGAATTCCATTAGCAATCGATGCAGAAAAAGTAGATTTTTTTTGATGTGATGCTAAAATTTGTCAAGGAAACTGAATAAGAATCCTGATTTTTTATAGCTTAAATTTAGCAGGTATCTCTTATAGCAGGATAAAAAGATAAATGAATAAGGATGAAAGTCACATGATTTTTCAACAGAATATTTAAAACAAAATATTGAATGAAAGCCAAAACTATAGAATAGTCCAAAGATTAGTTTTAAATTTCAGTAAACATTTATATTCAAGTACATAAACTAAATATATAGTATATAATAAGAAAGAAGTATTGTATTGCATTTTTAAATTTATAAAACATGAAAACATTCATAAAACTCAGTAACAAATTAATACATAAAAAAATCTTGTATGGTTTTATTGCCATAGATTTCATTCCAAACTTCCCAATATAAACATAAAAAGGAGACTGTAATATTGTTATTCATAAACAAACCGTTAACTGATAATTTTTTTAAAAAAAGACAACGTCTTATTACATAAAAATATAGTAATAAATTTAGAGTTCTCAATATTCTAAAATATGAGTTCGTGCTTTATATATATATATATAATCATTATTGTAATGAAATAAATCATGACATATATACATAGTAGAATATATAATTATATTTCAGATTCTGTCCAGATAGCAATCGCTGCAATTTTTTTTTTAATTTTGAATTATAACATGCTTACTCTTACCAGACAAACATGTTATCTAATAATTCTAAAACGTCAAAAATTGAAGTACTAACGTTTCTTGACTGTATTTTTTTTTCGGTATTAATTCTAATTGCCTCAAAAAGAAATGTAAGTTATATTCTAAACAAGATCGTATAACCAAATGTGTAATTAATAAATTATAGAACTATATTTAAAATATTATTATGAATCAAAAATATTAAATGTTCTTTTGCTTAAAAAAGTTCACAAAAAGTTCAAATACCGGAAGTGCCAAAGCTGGACCTAATCCAAGGACTAGGAGCTCCAGAGTCCAATACTCCAAACTAAATCATGCAAGTCTTTATTACAAATGAGAGCATTTCAAAATCCTTATCCATAATAATAAATAATGTAGGTTCCTCTAAGGTAGAATATAAAATCAAATATTTCTCTCATAGTGTTTAAACCACATAATAAACCTGTGATTTTTCAGTACATTGCAATGAGTATTGGGTTCTTAAACTTGATATCTGAAATTGTTGAAGGTTAATTTAAATAAAATAAATATTTTTTTTAAAAAAGCCATACTTATATAAGCACTCTTGTTAGTAGGTGGTGGTGGGGTTGGGGGGGGGGGGGGGGGGGTGGGGGGGGGGGGAGGTGGAGGAGGAGGAGGAGGAGGAGAAGTAGGAGGAGAGGAGGAGGAGAAAGAGGAGGAGGGGAAGAAGAAGAAGAAGAAGTAGTAGTAGTAGTAGTAGGAGTAGTAGTAGTAGTATTATTATTATTATTATTATTATTTTTGATTTTCTATTTTGGCCAGTTGTAATCCCTCTAAGCTTAAAATGTTCAAAACCATATATATATATTTAATATACATTACATATAATAAAATTAAATCTATTATTTTAAAGCACTGAAAATCTTTAATTATTAAAGAGGAAGTAAACCTCTGATACTGTGCTGTTTCTTAAATATTATAAATCTCTGTGCACTCATCTGCCAATATGAGTTTTAAAAGTTTATGTGAATCACTTAAGCATATATATATATATATATATATATATATATATATATATATATATATATATATATATATATATATACCAATTCTTACTGGCTGTTCCTGTTGAGTCTACTGCATGTCTGAGGTTATAATCAACTATTGAATTGTACAAATTTAGTTAACCTATCATAGATTTTCAGCTCTTTATAATAATAGAGTTATATTTATAAATAATATACGTCTAATTACAGATGGTAAAAAATGAGACCTGCCTTCTCCTGCATTAGTTTAACTAAATTTATATAATTCAGTAATTGATTATAACTTCAGACTCAAAATAGCCTCAAACCCCAATATTAACACAGTCAGTAAGAGATGGTGCATATATAAATATCTTCTAAACTTAAGTGATTTCTTGAAAACTCTTATTGGCAGGTGTTTTCCTGAATTGTGATTATGGTGTTTAAGTTGCATTTATATATTGGACTATTTCTATCATTTAATATGAGTATTGGATGTCTTTAAAAAATTTAACATTATTTAAATATTCCAAACACATTCAACTTTTAGTAATAGCACACAGGTTAGTATATGTACTGCATTTTGAGAGGTATTATTTTCCCTCTTTGTCAGCTGTTGCTGGCCTAACCAGTGATATATTAGCATGAAATTTGAACCTGGACCCTTAGATTCTTGAATATTGAATTTTAAGGTAATGCTACAAAGATTTATATTATTTAAGAAACAACAATCTATTAGAGGTTTACTTCCTCTTTAATAATATAATAAAATTCTAACATTCAGTATTTAAATAATATACATTTTTGGGGAATGACAAAAAAAAAGTTCTCACTAAATTATATAATAAATTGGTGAGTTATTTAACTGTAAACTTTTGTTCAATATAAGAATGTAAAGAATTGGAATATATAAAAAAAGATGTATCAGATGTTGCATTCAATTATACTTTAAATTTAATTTTAACTTGCTGCATGCCATATTTTACTAATATGCTTAGTTTATGACTAAATACATCATTTTACATAAGTAATTAAATATGAAACAATGTGCATGTATTATAACATCATACATCAACTAAAGATTTCACACATTTTATTAAATACAATTTTTAAAAAAACATTTCTATTCCAGAATCTTTACTAATATTTTTGACTGTCTCAAAAAAGGTTTTGTATTATATTTTAAATCCTACATAAAATAAAAAAATGAAAACTCATCTACAAATGTTATATATTATTTGCTATAGTTTATTGATTATTTCAACTATATATATTTTTTAATTTATTAGATATATAAATAATATGCTGTTGAAACATAAAAGCCTCTTCTTAGATATTCAAGTTGTAATCAGCTATGGATGATGCTTTTCATTTTTATAGATTTTCTACAGTATTATCATCATCATAATCCTCAACCACTAAACACCATTATCTCATATCATTACATAAATGTGTCAGCTGTTAATTTAAAAAAAGTATATGTCATGGTGTTTTGTGCACTTACATACTTTCTTAGTATTGTTAGATGCAGAGATTCTATTTTAGGCAATATTGCACATAATTTCGTATTTAATATATTTATTATTCACAATATGTGATTTCATGTAGTATTTGTTCAACGATTTTAAACTTGTACTGAATTTTAATCAGAAGGTAATTTTTTTTTTTATGATTCAAATTTATTCTTTGCTGTTTATATGGTAACAATTAATTAATTATTTGAAATATTTATAACCAATTGACAAAACATTTTCTCTCTCTAATAGTGGGAATTTAGGTTAAAGATAAGATGGCCATTTTTATCTTTATAAAGTCACTACCTTGTGTTGAGGTTTGAGAGGTCTCTCTATAGTAAAAAAACTACATTGTTTGACTATTATAAATGTTGAAGGCATGTATGATAAAGATTAAAGCCTTTCTTTATTTAATTACATACTTCCTATGCACTTAACAAATAATCAGAATGTTATACTCTAATCGTTATATTACAATAGATGTTTTATTTTAAAAATAATACATTTTGCATTTATTTTAATTTCTTTTATGCTACATGAAAGTGTTAGTCTGTTTTTTATTAATAAAATTATATATAATATTTAAAATGAGCATTTTATTGAATGTTAGATAATTAATTTTATGTAAGGGCTAATAAAGTTTTTTGCATAATTTTGTTATGATGTTGCGAGTCATTTTTGTTCGTTTTAAATGCAATACTAATTCTCATTTATAGATTCATTTCATCATTTGGGTAATAATTTTTGTGCCATTTTTAGAATAATTTTAAATATTTCATACTATGATGTAATTTTAAAATTCAGCTGTGTGGAACTAATTTCCATTTACTCTTACTTTATTTGTAATAAATTCATTTTTTTAAATTAGTCATTTTTTTATTGTTTTCAACTTTTTAATTTTATCAGTTTTATTTATTTGCATTCTGTATTGCTTTTACATTAAACTGCTCTATTTTTTTTTTTCAAAATCATTATCTGTGTTTTTTTAGATCCAATATTAAACTACCATTCACAATTGAGTCTCACTTTTTATTCTTGCTTAAACTAATGGCTTATTGTAATATGGTCTACTTATCTTACTTTATTAATATTTTTTAATTTAAATTTTGATCGGTTGAATTTTTCATAATTATAAATAATAAAATTCATTATAATCAAAAGAACTTGAATATCTGCTTTTATTATATTAAAATTAAAGATTTAAGACATGTATGTTAACCTATTCATTGCATATTTTAATGTTGGACTTATTTCTTAATTAAGGTTTTGATACTGCCTTGATTAGTACACAGCCATTTTAGATTACGATAATTCAAAGAAAACAATCATAAGCACTAAATATTTCTGATGTTACCAAGTTGATTATCATTATAATAATAATAATAATACAATTGGGCAGTTGTTATATTTACAAAGGCTGTTGGAAGTTCTTAAAACAGCTGACATGGAGAGTTATTCTTGAAATGTATTTATGTTGCAGAGTGATTTGTTAATTTTTATTATGTAATGTAATAATTGCAATAAAAATTATTATGCACAATTTATTGAAGATGATATATCTTTATATTTAAATGAAACCTTATAGTATGTTTCGTTTTATTTTTTTATGCAACAAAAATAGAATATTTTTATATTGTAAATGTCTTCTAATTATTTACTATAACAAGGCAACACTCCTCTTATTTAAATTTTACTTATTTTAATATACAACATAAAAAGTGATTTTATGAGGGGTATTTATGGTTGAAACGTTAGGTGCATGGATTTAAAAATGCTGGCCTCTTTGATTTTTCATTCTACAATATTCACTATATAAGTGTGGGATTATAATAAATATAGTATTCAAAATATTTAATTAGTTATGTTATTACTTGTTATTGATGTTATTATATGGCAGGTAATTATCTGTACTAATAGTATTGCTTCATTAAATTAAGTCATTTTAGTTTCTGATTGTTTATATTTTATTGGTTTTATTATATTATGTTTGCAATAATTGCATATGTGGAACTAATTACCCATAGATATAAAATAATATCTTTTATTAATAAAATATGACATTTTCAGTTGATAACTATATTAAATTTATAACTAAAGCCAATTAACAGCATTTGAATCTTTAAGTAGTCTAATATAATTTTTTCTGATACTTCTAACAAGCTTTTCAATGTATCTACTTTTTAAAGTCACATTTACATTTAAGCAGCCAATATTCGACTTGTTATCTTACATAAACAGATAAAAGTAAAAAAAGGGACTTTCCCAATTAGTAGCAAAGAAAATAATATCAGGCAAGATAACTGATGGATAATCAAATTTTGAAAGATCTCTCTCTCTCTTTCTCTCTGTGTGTGTGCTCTTTAATTGCCCATTTATTGCTTAATAATTGAATAAGTAGCTGGGTTAATCGTAGATTAGCTATTTGAAAATAATTTTAAGTTTGCTTGGACATGTTCAAGTAAATTATATATATATATAATCAACTCGCTTTCATGATAAGTAGATATATCAGCCAGTACAGGAATATGATTTTTCCGCTTAAACTTGCTTTAGAATTTTATATATTTATGTAAACAAAATAAGTGGGGGAAAATAGATGAACTAAAAACAGTAATTTAGAATTCAATTTTGTATATCTGTTAAATATTATTATAAAATATATACCGAAATAAATAATAACTCGAAAAAAGAAATGAACGATGAAATAATGAAAGGTTGAATGAAAAATACATATACATACGCACGCATGCATGCACTATATAAAAAATAAACATGAAAAAAGTTATTATAAATTTCTAAATAAATTAATAGATAAAATATATTGATAAATATAAATGGAAATAATCTAAGGAAGAGGGGGCGATGTAAATATTTTTTTTTGCCTAAACTTTTTGTTATTAAAAAAAAAATCTTTAACTATTTGATCCTATAATGTAATGCTACTACTGTCATCTTTTATTGGAGATTTTTGTGCTCCTTTGATTAATGGAGGCTTATAATTACAGTCTGAATAATACATCTATCAGTTTCAGTATCACAGTTAGGATATTCCACCTAGTTAATTTTTAATTGATGTTTTAAACTGCCATCAGGAAGTTAATGGAATCTACTTAGATTGTCAAAAATTTGTGATATCAATAAAATCTCATCGTCAAGTTTTGTTGCAAACCATGATTAGCGTAACCAAAACTAGTTTGAAAATTCTGATAATGGAAAACGCATTTTGGCAGCTTTTCATACAAGAGAATAAAGCCATTTAATTTTAGCTTAGTTCATTCTTCTACTCTCAATTTCTACATCTCAATCAAACCTTTTATCACCTAATTCATAAATAAGTAATGAGAAGACAAATGCCTGAAATTTATAAATTAATTTATTTTTAATAAATATGAAAAATATTAGACAAGGTCATTAAAAATTAAAAGGGCTTAAAACCTATTTGTACTAAATTTTGCCATAATGGAATATTATATTTAAATATATATATAAAGAATTGTAATGTATTAAACTTTTATTTCAAATTTGTTTTAATTAGATAAAAAGAAAAGTTTAATAATTATATATACATAACAGATAACAATAGAAACTAAGACCAGTTTGGAACAGAAGCATAAATTGCATGTGTTATGCAAGTAATAATATTCATAAATCAAATATTCCAGTATTTCTTAACTCTGAAGAAGTCATTTTTTATGGATATAATATTCATTCTAAACGTAATTTAGATGGGCCAAGTTTTAAAAGTCATATATCTTAATAAAAGTTTACTTGTAATAGGGCAATACTTTATAATAAACTTCCTCTTCACGTGAGATATAATACTAGTTTGGATTTAAAAAAAACGTTAAATGTGTACTATTGGAGGGATTCTGTATTTTTTTTTAAATATTGTATTTATATATTATTGTGAATCTTTTTGCTTTGATGGAAGATCAGCTATTTGCTGAATTATTTGTTAAATTTAATATGTGTATGCCTGTCTATCTATCTATCTATCTATCTATCTATCTATCTATCTATCTATCTATCTATCTATCTATCTATCTATCTATCTATCTATCTATCTATCTATCTATCTATCTATGGGTTTGTCTATCCGTCTATCTATCTATCTATCTATCTATCTATCTATCTATCTATCTATCTATCTATCTATCTATCTATCTATCTATCTATCTATCTATCTATCTATCTATCTATCTATCTATCTATCTATCTATCTATCTATCTATCTATCTATCTATCTATCTATCTATCTATCTATCTATCTATCTATCTATCTATCTATCTATCTATCTATCTATCTATCTATCTATGGGTTTGTCTATCCGTCTATCTATCTATCTATCTATAGGTTTGTCTATCCATCTATCTATCTATCTATCTATCTATCTATCTATCTTTGGTCTATCTATCCATCTATCTATCTATCTATCTATCTATCTATCTATCTATCTTCATCTATCTATCTATCTATCTATCTATATATATCTGTCTATCTACTATCTATCTATCTAATCAAAGATTTTATTTCTCAGGAATTCAAGAGAGGTTAAAGCACTGGAAGCACCAGTACTGGAATATATTTGAGTATCTTATGTTTCAGATTCTGGTACTCTACTACTGCACTAAATCATGGAGTGCAAAGTCTTTGTATCGATTCCAGTTCTGGCTCTTCTGACAATCGAATTTCTCATGAACTCTTAAGCAATTTAATTCATTTTATTACTACCAGTTTTATCGAGAGCTTTAAAATATGGTAATATATTTTAAATTTTTTCTAACTATATTTGCTGTTATCTACCCAGTTTTGTTTCTTATGAAGTCTTCAGAGTTTGAAACAGTGAGAGTTTATATATTTCACACACCAATATTTTTAAAAAATAGAATAAAATTCTAATATACTTTATTATTTCCACAATTTTTTGCTTTGTCAATATTACCATTATTATTACGGATTTTACAATTAGTTTTACTTCTTAAAAGAAAAATTCATCAAATATAGCGCAAATTATGCAAATCAGGCAATTTTAGATCCTTTTTCTGATCCTTCCAAATCAAAAATATCATTATTATTATTTTTTTTAGACTTGTGGAATTTTTCATTATAGTATATAAACTGCATTTTTCAAATGTGGTTTATAATTTTTTGTTTAATGAAATAAATAAAAAGCTTATAAAATTTATGTATCTATAATATTATAAAATCTCTATGGTCGAGGTAGTTTAATATATCTATAATGTTATTACACATGGGAAAGAGAAAGGTGAATAACTCTATGAGTGTGTGTTTAATTAAAAAAACTGTGTAATATATTATTAATCTTTAACTGGGGTTTAAAATTTATATCTGTGCCAGAGACAATCTCTAGTTTAGTAAATGGTTAGTGATAATCATCAATGTATTTATCTAAAGTGTCCACTGTCAATGTTGTGGCTGGAGTAGGTTTGACACTTGTATTATGAATCTGCTAACATTTTAATTATAACAGTTTTTTAACAATTTTATGGAGGTTGTTTAATATATATATAGGTAAAGGTTTACTATAACGGTCTATGGTTGTTTGCCCTCTATTGTTTAAAATTTAAACTAAATTGCTTGAGAATCTTACATGTATGTTATTATATTACAAATAAATTAAAATTTATTCAAATGTAAAAGATAATAAAAAAAAAACATTTACCTTTTTAAACATAATTATGTCCTATACAGACTAGGAAGTTGGAGAAAAAAGCGGTATTGCTGTATCTACTCTGGAGGGCAAATTCGTGCAGGTACGATGAAAACAAAGCTCTGCTAGTGCCAGATTGGAATTTCAGCTTATGCTTTGCTCTCATCCACATGTTTTCAATATTCTGGGTGTGTATGTCTTGGTCTTCGGGATCCACAAAGTTTTCCTGATGGATGACAACCGAATGCAAATACACACCATTGTTGAGACTGCTGATGTTATTGTATGCAGCCCAGCCATCTGAAATAATGTGCATACCTGGTAAAATGAACCACTGTATCAGGCCCTCCAGTGTATCAGTCATCCTGTCTGCCACTTCTATCAAGAAGCACTTTCTTGATGCTCTCTCTATACCGCCAAACACCCAATGACCTGTCCGTATAGCCCCCCTGTGATATTTTCGGTGGAAATAATATGTTTCGTCAATTTCGACGATTAATGGCTCCCCATTGTCATCAAATCCACCGAGAACTGTCGGATTTGTGTCAAAATTTTTGGCACATTCCTCCCGGCAAAAATTTACCCAGTCAATGATAATTTTTTTGCTGACGCCGGTCTCATGCACAATGTGTTGTTGGGGCAAATTACGCGCCCAAAAATATACTATGCTTATAATTGTTCCCAGAGGCAGATGACTTTGGAAAAAGAAAGACCCCTTTCTGATTGAGATGCGATGGTGACATATTCTGCATTGCCATCTACACCCATCTAAGCCTGCAGAATACTTCACCAGCGCACACCGAACACCGCACTGTTGGCATAAGGCATAGTTCTTCAGAAGGAGTCTTCATGCAAGTCATTTGATGGCCAAATCCGTAGTTTGTATGGAGTTCCATAACTGGTGCAGATTCCATTCTTCTGCCAGAATAGCAGCAATGCTTAAAATTTCACAATCAGGTACTAAGCATGTAGCAGACATCTTTTGTAACTATAAAACTGTACACGTATGCATGTAATTTGTGCCGTTGAACACATAAGGTGTCTTTTTTTTTTTGCAACATGTGCTATAAATGTAGTTATTTTAAATTCTTAAGTTGTAGACACTTTAAATTCTTAACTTTCAAAGAAATTAAAAGTAATTATTTTAATTAATGTCGTGTAATTAATCCAACATTCAAAGGTTTTTTTATTATTATTGTGGATGAGAGCAAAGCGTAAGCTGAAATTCCAATCTGGCACTAGCAGAGCTTTGTTTTAATCGTACCTGCATGAATTTGCCCTCCGGAGTAGATACAGCAATACCGCTTTTTTCTCCAACTTCCTAGTCTGTATAGGACGTAATTATGTTTAAAAAGGTAAATGTTTTTTTTATTATCTTTTACATTTGAATAAATTTTAATTTATTTGTAATATAATAACATACATGTAAGATTCTCAAGCAATTTAGTTTAAATTTTAAACAATAGAGGGCAAACAACCATAGACTGTTATAGTAAACCTTTAGCTATATATATATATATATATATATATATATATATATATATATAAAGATATTACACATGGGAAAGAGAAAGGTGAATATTAATCTTTAACCGAGGTTTAATGTTTATATCTGTGCTAGAGATAATCTCTAGTTTAGAAAATGATTAGTAATAATCATTACTGTATTTATATGAGGTGGATGGTATCAAAGTTGTAAATAGAGTGAATTTGACAATGATAAATAAAAATGTAACAACTTTATTCACTATTTTTAATAGTCTAAATGTTTTATAATTAATCTGCATTATATATATAGTAAATGACTTACTTAATGTTTCTTTTAATTCTATTACCCAATTTTTCAACAAATTAGACCATTAGTTCAATATTTTAAGAGTATGTTTTCTTGATACCAATCAGCACTAAAACTTGTACATTTCTACTGTGATCAATGTATTGATACAATGTAAGATTCATTTTACTCTTTTTCTAAGAATAATCAAAATATTTATTATCAGACCATTAGTGAATAGTGGTAGGCAGCTATCTGATAAAATCATATGGTTTAGGAGAAATTTTAATATATTTTAAAAATACGAAAATTTTACCCTGAATTTAAAATTGGAATTTATGAGGATGACTGATTATTAACTAACTAATCATGGAGTTTTTGCTGATTTAAATTTTTTTTAGGAATAAAAATGGCTACAATATATCTTAATAGCTTAATAGTTTAATGATTGTAATAAAATTATTACAACTAATGTTTTTTTTTTCAAAAAAAATAAAACAAAATTATATATTAAAAATTATGTTTTAAAACTTATAAATAGCATAAATTATGAAAAACCTTTTTTTTTTTCATGTGTCATAG
The DNA here is from genome assembly GCA_028023455.1 of Epiperipatus broadwayi. NCBI lineage: Eukaryota > Metazoa > Onychophora > Udeonychophora > Euonychophora > Peripatidae > Epiperipatus > Epiperipatus broadwayi. Next base: position 294,281 of record JAQFVV010000625.1, read on the forward strand.
CATCGGCTGGAAAGTGAACCCACTAACCCAAGACAACTGCTTGTAAAGCAGATATGCTGACCTCTCGACCACCAACGCTTGACAAAAAAAAAGCCCTTTTTATATCAAATTGTAATAACTATCAAATGTACTTAAAAAGGAAATCAAAATAATAAAATAGAAAGATAAAAAATTGTAGCCTGTGATATCCTATTACTAAGTAGAGAACACTCTATCAAATCTTCAAAATCTGGCCCACCCAATTTTTGTTATTTGCTGAAGGTTTTATTTATAACTAAAAATAGATTCTATTTTCTAATTCATGTTAAATAGATGAATGAGTTGCCTATAGATGATGTACCTGAAACTTTTTTTAATCATGTTTTTATTTTTTATAGTCAAATATAAATTTTAAATTTGTATTTACTCAGTGTTTAATATTTTGACTATATACACTTTTATACATAATTTTACATCTGTATATATGCAAGTAATAACAGCCAAAGATTAATAAACCAATAAAATATCTATAATCTGTTTCCAAAACACAACCTTAATAAATAAAAGATTTGGATGTATTTTATAACTTTCTATATAGCACATTTAGTCCATCATTATATCAACAAAAATAATTTATATACTTAATTGTTTTTAAAAATAATTATGGTTTAATATAATGTGGAGTAATTACAATTCTTTGTGATTTTTTTTGTGTTTAATGATGTGGTCTACTCTATAACAAATCATATTTTATGAGATCTGTTGCTAGAAAAAAAATTTCAATGCCTACACTAAACCAAAAATTTTTATTAAAAAAATTATTAATATTTTAAGTCAAAAACTATCATTTAAAAAAAATATTTTCATAATCTCTTTATAGGAATGATATTACTCATCATACAATCAAATTCATGCCATTATGCAAATATGCCATTTGAATTTTTATTTCTAAGACAATAATACAGTTTTTTACATATTCTTAATCTTTGTATTTTTTAAAATCATAACATTAAGGTATAATATTCTTGTTCAATAAAAATTTAAAACACTTTTTTTTTTTATCATTTTTTCACTAGACAAGTTTTTAAATATATTTTTTTATTTACAAGCAAATTAACTATATCCTGTTTTGTCTAACATTGGTTTATATATTTCAAAATATGTGTTAGTTTAATGAGGATGAAATTCACTGTCTCAGTTTTGTTGATAAAATGCCAGTGTCTTTAAGGTATTGAAATAGATTAATAAAATGTTAAAAGAATTTATGAAATTTATAGAATTTGAGATACAAATAAAATGTCTAAATATAAAGCAGTGTTGAAAGTATAAAAATATATTGCATCATAAATAAAAAAATATAAAACAAATTAAGGAAACATTTATATTCATATAAAAATGCATTAAAAAATTAAAACAAATTATTTTTAGTTTTCATAAATCAAAGCATGGGACATTCATGTTTAAAATTATTCCTAGTTATAATTTACATAAATACATAATATATAAAGAAATATGTTTTTTAAAATAATAATTTTATGTAAATAGCCAACTAAAAAGTAGAAAAATAACAAAATAGTCTGCTTCTCAATTAATTTGCTATTTTTGGAAAATATCAGAGATCTTAAAAATCTAGACTTGTTATAAAACAATTGGAAACTGCATGAATATTATTGTTTCATAAAACTATTTGAGTCCTTTTTGACTTTTATGATTTATTTGAACCTCAAATGCTTTTATGAAATACAAAATTTCTGCAATTTCCAATTGTTTTTTAACAAGTCTAGATTCTTAAGATCTCTAATATTTTCCAAGAATGGCAAATTAACTGAGAGACAGATTACTTTGATATTTTTATACTTTTAAGTGACTATTTACATAAAAGGATTATTTTAAAAAATGTTTTTCACATATTATTTTTTTTACTTTTTAGTTATATTACATATTATTTTAAAAAATGGTTTAAAAAAAAATCTGACAAAAATTATAATTTAATAATAAATTGTGAAAATAAAAAATATACCATTTAACAAATGAATTTTAAATTTAAATATCATGCAATTGTCTAATATATAAAAATATTCATGTACTGTCTTTTTAATTAATTTAATAAATAAAGTATAGTTAAATCAATATTAATAAAATTTTATTTTACAAATGTAATGTTTTCATGATGTATATATATATATATATATTAATTATTTTAGTTAATTAAGTATGAGGAATTAAATCAATATTAACAAAATTTTATTCTAGAAACATAATATTTTCATTGGCTTAGTTGTTAAGGAGGATTCTTGAGAAGTGTAAGGAAGTGAGTTTTGAGTTCTAAATGGGAAATTTTTTTTTTCATTGCTAATTCAAAAATGTGGACTTACCAACAGACACACAGACAAAATATGGCATACAGGCAGAAAAAAAGACAGAGAAAGTTAATACAAAAGCATTTAAAATAGATTATAATAATTTTAACAAGTCTGGAAAATAAACAATAATTTACAAGTCAAATTTCAAAAGAATCATTTAAATAAACTTGAAAAGAATGCCTATTTTTTGTATCAAATTATTTGAGAGATTAAAAAAGGTCAATTTTTAATTTGATGAATAGATTGGAATTGGTACACATGAGTAGATATTAGTTTCAAGTTTATTTAAATGATTCTTTTGGGGATCTGACTTTTAAATTATTGTAATTTTTTTTTTCAGATATCATTATTTCATGAATAAGTCTGTAAAAGTTAGATATATTTCCATATAGATAGTACCAAAATAACAAAGTATAGTGAATTTAAAATATCAAATTATAATCATTACTTGATAAAAAATGCATAAAAATTGATAGAAAATGCAATGAGGCAATTTTTAAGCATGAGCAGCTTATGTTTTTATGTGTGAAAACTGAAGAAAACTTATTTTCACATTTTATTGCATATTTATGAGTCTAAAATAATTTCTGTAATTTTTTTTTTAATATTTTATATTTTCTACTTTTTAGTTTATATATCTAATATTGAATTATCAAAATTACTTTTCAATGAATCATTCAGGTTTAGATTATAAAAAGGGTTACTGGATACTTCTATTAAAACAAAGACATATGGCTTTACTGCTCGGGAGTTCATAAGAAGTTTGAGTGCCAGACCTGCGAATGCTAGGGTCAATTCTAGAACTTCCCAATTTCAAGTTGGTCACTCTACCAACTACAACAAACTGCACACGTCACTCTTCTATCATAAAATGTTACATATAAAATTAAAAGTTTATATTTTTTGCTATTTTTGTTTTGCTAAAATTGTTTGCACTGCAAAAAAATGTATTATCATTGGAAATACATATACATGCAAAGTTTCAACTAGAATAAAATTGGGAAAAGGGTAAAAATTGAGTTACAATATTTCATCCAAATATGCAGACAAAAAATAGGGTAAGTTGAATAAAATTATATAATTATGTATCAAATTAAAATATTAGAATTTTTAAAAAATCAATGTTTAAATAGGATTTAATTAAGAACAGGACATTTCATTGACTTGTTTGCTGTCTTGTTGGTATATCATCTACAAAGTTCATATCAACAAGATAAAAAGGAAAGAGAAAATATTAAGTTTTGAGATATAGATTTAAAAAAGAATGAAAAATTAGATTAAAGAGAGCATCATTCATTTGTTGGGAAGAGTAAATGAAAAATATTATTTATTAATAGAATTGGGAAATAGATGAGAAATTAAATCAGAAATATATTTAAAGATATTACTCATTTCAGTAGCATGTAAATAACTTACAACTGCTTTAAATATGTAATGTTTAAGATTATAATCATATCACAGGACATTCTAATTGCTCAGAATTATTTTTGCTGACTGCCTCACAACGAGATATTTTAATAAACTTGCAAATAATTTTACTTTTCATTTATCAGTAATCATTCATTCAGTCTAACTAAAGGAGAATTCCCTTTTTTATTTGATCTTCAACTGTGTATATTGAAAAACATTGAATTCTATAGAATATATGAAAATATATGAGCAAAGAAAAAGTAAGGCCAACATAAAAAAAAAGTTGTTCGATCATTTAAAAGAAAAATCTAATTAAAATTGTTTAAAAATTATAACAAAGATTAGAAAATCTTAACGATAATTGTTGGATTAATATTATATTTTTCATAAAGATGATATGTGACAAAAAAATTTACAAGAGATTAGAAAAGTTTAAATCTGACAGACTAATAGTTAAAAACAGTAAAGAAATGAAACATAGTTTTAAAAGAAAGAAGAAGGTCTTCTTTGAATAAAGCAAAATGCTTGGGTTATTAACATAATAATATTCAACCTTTTTGATTTATTTTAGGATAAAGATCTCTCGGATTTAATTCAGTTTCTGACCATCTCATATGTCATCTTTTTCTAGATCTTGTATAATCTCTTGAGATTCAATTTAAAACTACAACTATCCATCTATTATTATCTTTATATATGTTCACTCCAGCTCTATTTCAGTCTTATTTTTGCCAATAATATCTGTGATACTTGTTTGTTACTTTCACCCATGGTTTTCATTTTCAATCTTGGCTAACCAACACTTGTCAATTATCCACACCATTGCATACCATCAATACATATGACCACACATATGTAGAAAAGATAAATAATCACCGATATATGTATTTCATGCTGAACCAGCACTCATCAGTTGGTCCATATCAACATCTCCCATATATATATATATATATATATATATATATATATATATATATATATATATATATATATATATATATAATCAATGCTCAGTTTATATTATGATAGCAAATCCTCATACTTTAATGAACAGGCTTCAATCTACTCCAACCTCTAACTCCTCAGTCATCCATACAATTGAAAATAAATGTCCAAATCCCATGCTGATGCAAATATTATTGTTAAATATTATTGTTAGATATATGAAGAATGCCTGTATTTCAAATATTAGTATCAATAATATTAAAATTAACAAAACTCACAAAAGTTTATATTCAAAATAATGTTAAAATTATATAAATCTTTTTTGAATATATATATTTTTTTTATATATATATTTTTTTTTTTTTTTTTATATATATATATATATATATATATATATATTTTTAAAAGAACTTAACATTTTTTATATACCAGCTATATTTTCTAGTATTAGAGAGTACAACTGCAAATAGATAGAAAAAAAAGGTACCCTCTTTTTATGTATATCTAAGATTGTAAATAGACTATAATTGATACTAAAAACAGGGCAATAGGGATTATATAAATTTGCCAACATTATTGTAACAGTAAAATTGACCAAATTTCACGTTCAATTTGTAAGGTAAGATTAACTACTAATGCTTTTAATAATTTTATAAAACATTCCAATTATACAGGTAATGAACATATGAATGCTTAATGCTAGAAGATATATTTATTAGCTAAAAAATAGTAATAACTGCTTATGCTTACAATGCCTCCAATATACAAAACGCAACTATATATAATTAGGAAAAAAGTATTCACTTTCTAGCAAACTCATTTCAGTTTATACACCACAATAATAGATGAAAAAAATTTAAATAGACCCGAAATATTATAACATAAATTATTTTTTTATTAATTAATAAAGATTCCTATATATCATCACATATTGTTATGTTTGTTACATGGTTACACTGAATATTTTATTAAGTTATTAAAGGCATTACTATATATGTTGTCGTGTAAATTAAAAATATGATCTTAGATAACTTTGTCATTATAATATTCTTAGAGTACTTAAATATTCACTCCTACTATTCCAGTAGTACAATTATAATTTAATTATAATCTTCGATGGGCAGACAAAAATAATCTTTTTTCTACCTTCTTGTAAATCTGTTTTGTAATAATAAGATGTATGGTGGTTGTGTTGTAAATATAGATTTTTATATTTTATGAATTAATAAAAATATCTGTCTAGACTAAAATCATTAATATTTAAATATGTAATAAACATATTCTTGGATAGCAATAAATAATAATGTTTAGAAAATTACAAAAAATATAAATATACAAAAGTAAAGATAGTTTTCATTTGTTTGTTCATGCAATTTTTCACTCTCTTTTCAGAATTATAGAGTGAATAAATACCTATATTGGTACCAATTAATATAAATTAAAAAATGTGTTAATCTTGACTAATTTTAGTCAAATTTGTAAGCATCTAATCATGTATGCTGATTTTTCCATTTCTTTTTTGCTATAAGAGTTTACATTTTAAAAATAAAATGTACATATCAGTGAACATATATTTAGGTTGATAAGTCTGGAATTTTTCTGTGTTAAAATTAATTAAATATGTTACTTTATCTAATTTAATATAAGCATATTGCAAACTTGATATAATCATTTTACTTATAAAATACTGAAAATTGATGGATGCATAAGCCATTAAAGATAATTCTGGCTCTACAATAACTTTAGTATTTATATATATTCATACGCATGTTTTCACCAGTTGCAAATATAAAAAGCATACTTTGTAAATTATCCATATAAGATTTTAATTTAAAAATTCCAATGTTTCGATTTGATCACACAAGCCCTCAACTGGGAAATGAAAATTATATAATTGTAGAGGCGCTGTAAACAGTGTTAATAAAAATAGTTGTAAAGGCACTGGAAACTCCACAACTAAAAATAAGTATATAAAATAGAAAAAAATTAAAAAATTAATAATAAATAAAAATTCAGGAAAATTTGTTTTTTAAATTTTTTTTACAAATAGAAAATATATATATATATATATAAAGAGAGAGAAAAAAAGAGAGAGAAAGAAAGAAATTAAATTACTTTTAAACTATATCAGTCATGCTTCCTATTATAATAGAAAATAACTACAATTAAATAAATAAATAAAACATATTTTCATTTACTTATAATTGTTCTTTGTGTGATATAGACATAGATGATATAAGTTAAAGTTAGTTAATTTTCTATTTGTAGTAATTATATATGTCTAGTATTATGCATTAAGATTTATTGATTTATATTTATGTATGTGTATGTTAAATGATCTTAATTTGAAAATCTGTTTTCTCAATTTTTTCAGATGAATAATTTTGAAGTTTTCAAGAGATCATGAAATTAATATATAATATCTTAATATGTAACAACCATATTACACACTATAAATAATAAAAAATATGTATTATTTACATTTATCATCAATTAATTTTATATATGTACAATAAATAAATAATAAGTATGTATTTTATACAACTTTTTAATGTTCTATGTATAATAATAAACATTTATTTTAAAAACGTAAGAGATCTAGTTTTTTTTTTTTTGATTAGTTTGTATGTTTTTATACTTTCTTTTAATAATGTTTTCTAAGCTTTCACATCTTCCTGCATTTAGCAGTTAAAGTTTATCTTTTTTTAAATTTATCCCACAATGAGATTTGCATTAATTTTTAATATTTACATAAGTAGTATATAATCAAAGAAAATATATTTTAATATGTTTATCCTTTTTATTTTATTTTCTATTTTTAGGGGAAGGTTGAAGTTCAGAATGGCACACTAATAAAACAAGAAAAACAATCTGATTCTCATTTTAATCAAAGTACATTTATTTTTTCTATGCACATTACAAAATGCAATATTTTATTACACCACATTTTCAAAACAACTGGCAGTTTTGACTGCCCAATAGTCTTCTTCAGAGATTCTTTCATTTTTTTTAAAAAATGGTTTGATTTTTATTTTATTTTTAAAAGTGTGTAATAATTTATTCAAGATTAAATAAAAATGATGTTTCTTGAGTAAATATAAATTCAGCTGAAATAATAAAGCTTTGTGATTGGAAAATTTTAATTTTCTTATTGTAACTTGTTTGGGTTGTAGATTACAGAAATATCACTGTTTGCATAGTAATAGTGTTCTCTATGTATATGTTTACATTGATTTAGGTGCCACATGTTCCTGATACCCCATATAATAAATTTAAAGATAAATAATATATTGTGAATGCATATAGAATTAAAGTGAATGGTGAGTAAAGTCAATACTTGCACAATTTTTGTTTTTTATTCTCTAATAAAAGTGTTTGTTTATACTAATAGTTTACCTGCCAATCATTTTTGCCAGTAAGGTCATACTCACAAACCAATTTCACATTTAATCTAAAAAATACATGTATGTTTTTAAACACTTAAATATTTACATTGAATCTAACATTTAAAATATAAATAAGAAGCTTATAATAATTGTCATTTTTTTTAGAAAAACAAAAAGAGAGAGAGAGTGCACACTGTTTGTGTGAAGGAGAGATGAAGAGAGAGATTGAGGAGAGAAAGAGATCTTCTAAATAATAAAATCATTCTTCATATTTTCTTTAAAAGAATTATTAAAAATAATCTACAATATTACCTGATTTTAAAATAACTTTGAAGGTCTATTGGAATTGAGTATATTAAAAATAGAATTTATCATAATAGGCAAAAGTAGAGAAGACATTTAATAAATAATTATTTTTAAATAGAAACACTTAAAAATTGCAGACATGGTGTTCATTTTTACATATATATATATATATATACATTTTATGATTTTAGGTTTTTTAAAATGTTTGTTATAGTTTTATTGTTTTGTTTAACAATTGCATCACATGCTCTTGTATTTTTATGCTGACATAAAATAGTCTAAAGTTTACTGGTGTTACTATTTTTATTTTCCTATTATAATGTTTTTTTTAGTTTAAAAATTGCTAATAATAATAATCTAATAATAAAAGACAACTATATGCAATATTTTAACTTTATACTCTTTAATTCTAAATACCTTTCGATATTTGACAAATATAATTCTTACTAGGAGTAAACTTAAAATTAAAAAAAAAAATTAGGCAGTTTGTAATATTTCTTTTATAAAAGAACTCTTTGTACTATGAAAATTTATAGAATATTAAATGATAATTTCAAAAGTAATACTTTTAATAACTTATTTTGGTACTCATCATTTAGACAGGCTAGCCACTTGATGGTGATCTTATCTATAAATAACACACCATTATTACTATTCCAGGCTGACATTTTTTAAACTATTTACGATCAACAACTTACGATCAAACATTATTTGTTCAAATGAGATCATTTTAGTTTTAAATTACTTTTAAACTCATTTACAAACTATTTTTTGGATTGCAATTCTTTTATATTTTGAAAAGTAATTTAAAACAATTATCACAGAGATTCTCATGTAAAAGGTGTGTCAACACATTATCATGTCAACTTTGTTCTCAAATACACTTTCTAAATTTTTCACCCTTCAAAAGTATGTAGGGAAGCATGGGGACAGAATGACAATTTTTAGTACATAATACTATGTTAGTTTTATTATAATATGATTATTTGAAAGACAATATTTAAAGAATTATGGTAACTTAAAGTACAGTGACCCTCAAGTCATATTGTATTAAAATTTTAATAGTTAGCATATGGATGAACTGTGTAACAGTGTAGGTACATAGCTGCTGCTGTTACTCACATGGAAATCAAGAAAATAATGGTATATTTCTGTGCTTTTGCAGAGAAATAATGCCACCAAATGATTGCCCTGGCTATAAAATATCCAGAGACCATCTAACCAGCATATTTCTGTGCTTTTCCAGAGAAATAGGGCCACCAAATGGTGACCTATCTAAACGATGAGTACCCTTATTTTTTATCATTTTCTACATTTCTCTATCTACTTGTTTATAGGTCTGTCTGCCACTTTTCTTGTTTTACCATTTATTTATATACATTGAAAATGTATTTTGTATTATTTTAAAACAGTTGCAAATGATCAAATTTCATATTTTGATAGCAATCATGCTTTAAATTATATTATATTTAATTACCTTTATAAATTGTACTTATTACAGTAACTAAGATATACTTGACGATTCTTATCTTTGATAATTAATTCAATGTGCATTTTTGTGGATAGTTTCTTCAGCATTAAAACATCCTTTTATTTTATATTATTGTGCTTAGCCACTATGGTTTATGAGTTATTGCTGTACTTAACTGCATCTGTGATGTTTTTCTCCATCCACAAACAGAATCAGGAACTTTTCTTCACAGGCAAAACATTTAATGATTAAAAAGGTATAAATAAAGTTTAAATTTTTGTCAAAACATTTAACAATTTACTTAAATGATGAAAATAGATCAATAGGTATATAATTATAAATAAATCTTCCCACCGTACCATCACAAACCTTCAGAAAATAATTATAATTAAATATCACAATTTACAATTCAGAACATGGCTTTTATTTATACAATTGGCATGTTTTACCAAATGATACTATAATGAACAAGTGCTACAAGGTATACTTTTTAATATGAAACTACTACAATATACTGGAGGCTTCTTTAATTAATCAAGAAAGAAAAATATTATAGACTATAAAGTAGTACATAAGTGGGCACAATATTTTTAGGGATTTATTTGGGTATCAGATATTATTTTTGTTACGATTGTAAAGTTACTTGTCAGTTTTAGTTCAATCAACTGCTAATTTCCATATTATTATGTATATTTTCTGTTATAATTGTTGTGTTTGGTTGAATTGCAGGCTTCAGACCTAAACCAACAGTAATATAAAAAAAAGAACACTCACAAATATAATATGTATAATTTATTAGAACAAATACATACATGTTATACCATTAATAAATACAATTTTATGTATAACTTAGGGAATAATGTGCTGGTCATGCCTGAATGATTGAACTCACTACCAGCTGTATATATTAGCTTGCCTCATGAGTTATAGTCAAGACTCTTCAGGTTGTACTGGTTAGCTTGCCTCAAATCAGCCATAGTTGTAGAAGCTTCCAGTTCTATCATGGACTTGCCTCACAGCAGTTACACATTGGCTATACTTATGTTTTACCCTTTGGCCATGTTTATACATTGGTTAGTGGCAATGAATGCTCAATCTGATTAGATAAGAAAGGAATCTCAACTAGTTCACTTATGAAGGCAAGGACAGATATGACAATAAGCATATAGTTTTATCCATGAGTCAGACAAATAGATGAAACACTAATTTCCATAGACACTAAGGAAGATTATTTGTGCCTTTTATGTTGTAAGATTTTTTTTAATATAGAAAGTTTTATGATTGTTTTCAGAAGAGTAAAATTATTTATATTTTCAAATGTATATTTTCAATATATAATCAATGAATTACTTCTAAATTATTTATATATATTTGAATTTGTAATATATTTTTCTTGTTTCAATTGTTGTTAGAAGAGTAACTTTGATTTTGGCTGTGAACCTGTAATAAGTTACCCCTATTACAGTATTATAGTTCAACTATGCTAGCGTAAACAGAAATAAAAAATAAGATTATCCCATTGTGTGTGTGGGTGTATATATATATATTGTATTATCACTAAATGAAAACTAAGATTGATTTTCTGGCTAACTAGGAAATAACTATACTATACTACAATCAAGTTAAATAAACAATGACTATCAAGATAATTAATATTTGGGCTACCTCAAGCTACACTATTGACATATAATATCGGACAAAAATCAATATTTCATACTAAATAAATTGTGAGAAACTTATTAAATTAAAATATAATAACACTTAAGTTCACAATAAACAATTGGGGTTCCAACTACAATATACAACTCATTTATTTTGCTAATAAATTTCATTTATAACTAGCTCATTAATATAATATGGTTCGATTAAAATAATAAATACAATTATGAAACTCTTTACATGAGACGTTTAGCAAGGTGTAATGGCTTAAACATTGAGGATATATACCTAAAGATACATTCCCAATGGCATAAGAATATTACCCCACCAAATTCACATAACAAAACTACCAGGTAATACTCTCGTGTCTTTGAACACACATACAATAATCCTAGCATACGACTATTATAAAAATAATAAATTAATTATTATTCCCTTAATAAAAAATACTAATTGAAAATTTATCATCAACTGATAATTCCTACTCATCATCTTTTAATACAAATTTACAATTATTTTTAAAAATAATCTCGGGAATAAAAAATTACATTAACTAATTAAGACTCCATAGTTAAATATGATGAGGGATTTTACATAATATCTAACTACCCTTACAAAAATAATGACAACAAATAAGCAACTAGGATACTTTAACGACTCTTAACACTAAATCTATTGAAAAATTCATGTTTAGAAATAAAAACATAAATAAAATCATAAGATTCTGAGAAAACCCATAATCTTTTATTTATTCATGTGGCATATGTAAAATATAATATATTTTATTATAGTGGCAATATTAAGTATCTCAAATTGGTGTTGGATCATTTTAAAATAGTCACCAATGATTATATCTTCTACAATAATAATAATAATAATAATAATAATAATAATAATAATAATAATAATAATAATAATAATAATAATAATAATAATAATAATAATAATAATAATAATAATAATAATAATAATAATAATAATAATAATAATAATAATAATAATAATAATAATAATAATAATAATAATAATAATAATAATAATAATAATAATAATAATAATAATATACTTTATTAATCAATCATGTAAATAGTAGTAATAATAATATTCTAAATAATCTTTATGAATCATGTGGAACAAGTAATGTTTAAAACCATTAATTTCTATGGATCATGCACGTGGAATGAATCAATGAAAAACACTCAGACAAATTAAACTCTCAACAATGAAGTAATTTAAAAAACATTAACAATTTTATTTTAGTTGAACAGCATTATAACTATTATACAGTAAGATTATAAAATTTAAAAAAAAAATTACAAATATAAAAAATTAACATTATTTAAAATTAAAATATTTATACAACAAATATTACAAGTAGATAAAAAATAAGATAGCCTTTATTCCAGCTACCTAAAAATAAAATAAAATCTTACAGTAATAATCATAATATACTATTTTATTTAATACAACAATAACATTCTATTATTTTGTGGTGAGAAAATAATAACAATAAATATCCCAATTCTAAACTTAATGTTACATTTATAATATCATAAAAATATATTTATTATTATGTAATTATTAAGAGTAAGTTTAGATTTAAAATACACCTATCTAAACTCAACACAAAATAAAAATATTTTAAAATCATTGAAATACTTACTTTGCAGTTCATAAAAACACCATTTTAATATTTTAATATACTCTGATATTCTATATCAAAAAATTTAAATAAAAAAAAGTATTAATATCTCCCTTGGTAAATTAGCTGCTTATGAAAAAAATATTTAAAATATAACTTCATGGGTTTTCTCTATTTTAAATAGGTTTATATTCATTATCACAAAATTTTTTAAAAACTACTAATAAATTATATTGCTTGATATTTTATTTTTCATTTATTTTTGCATTTTATATTCATCATAGCATTCAAATCCTTCTTTCATTACACTCTCTTTCATTCCAATTCAAATGTGCATTTATTTGAGTTTAATGATCTTTAATATTTATAATATTTGTGGAAATATTAATCATTTCTCTCCTATTTTTATAATATGATAAGCATTAAACATTTCAATATCATTTGTGATAGAAATTTTTATATATCTCATCTTGCCTTCACATGAACTATCAACTTCTAACAGTTTAGCTATTACTTTACCATCTTGTAAAAACTATCTTCTACTATATGATTCCAGTGGTGATAGACAGTTATTATAGTATAGGATATGAAATAATAATAATAACTCCAAAGTGTAGGGAAAAAATCATCATGGATACAGTGATAAAACTAATAGATCCATATTCAGCAGGCACCTAAATTCATGTCATGGATTTATTTCAGCTCTTATTTACTATAAGGAAATGTGATTGTCCATGAAAAAATACTATACAATACTTTCTTACCTGTATATTTAATAAATTCAAAGTGTGACAATATAGCTCACACATAACCTTTTAAACATAGTCCTAAGCACCTAGGATTTTATATAACAATTACTCTCCTGACCACCATTCTATATCTGTCACATATTGAATAACTCTATTAACATTGTAAAAATATACAAGTCACATCACAAAATAATTACCAAAACACACTTTTAAGAAAAAAACAAAGATCTAAATTTATTCCAAGATGGTTTTAAAAAGTTTTTTCAAGAACAAATGATTTTGACAATAATATACATCGATATTATACATTTATTTATTTGTTGTTACAATATAATTTAGAGATCAATACTTCTATATTTCTCTGTATCTTAACATTATATCATTCATAATGATAATACATTAATAACTCAACAATGTTATAAAATGTATGTATATTCAAGCATTTAAGATAAACAAATATTTGAAAATACCCTTAGATATTTCAAGGCATTTACTTGCATTCATATATTTTTATAAAAATACATACTATAATAATTATATCTACCATTAAATATTCAAGCAATATGATACATAATAATAATAATAATAATAATAATAATAATAATAATAATAATAATAATAATAATAATAATAATAATAATAATAATAATAATAATAATAATAATAATAATAATAATAATAATAATAATAATAATAATAATAATAATAATAATAATAATAATAATAATAATAATAATTCTAACTGATCATCCATCTCCAACTCAATCATGCATATCAACAATTATTTATGAATTTAAAACCACAGCAAACATACCTAAACAATATACAAGCAAATACACATATTGGAATATCTATGATCTCACAAATGAAATAAATAACATTAATAATGTAACACCAATGTTAGGGATAAACAACAAAAGATTACTAAAAGATTATAAAAATGGGCTCTGGAACCAAAATTTTTTGACTTCATTTTAAATTAAATCTCACTGCCATGCCCACAACCTATTTTCTGCATCATAAGAGAATTCACTTCACAATAGATCCTTTTTGTGTACTGTTCCATCAAGCAGAAGAAACTCTACAACACATGCTATACCAATGAACAGCACTCGAACACACAATAAAAATAATTTTGACACCTATAGAAAACCTAACACATCAATTGAAAATATAATTGCTGCATACAAAACAAAATCAATACCAAACATTAGTGCAGCCACTTTCATACTATTCACATTTTGGTGTACAAGGTGCACTTTTATATTAAGAAATAACACCAGGCATCATCCAGCCACCTTTCACAAAAAATTAACACAAATAAGAAACCAAGATAAAATCATAAACCCCCACTTACATGCTGCACCAAGGTCACTACTAAAAAAAAAACAATCAATGCCATAAAACAACACTAAGGATCTGACAAAAACTACTAGAGAAAAACTTTTTCATAATTCTCAGACTTAATTATATGCATACAAGCTATAAACTGCAAAGAGATAATCAAAAATGCAACTTCTAGACCAATTATTATCAATTATTTTAAGGACTCACTCTAGTCACAAAACTCAAATAACTCAACAAGTCATAAATTGTACTGTAACACTCACATATTGTTATGAAGCAGAATAATTCAATGTATATACCAAAATTATGTAAAACACTTTTGATGTAACCTTTTATAGAATCAATAAAATGCCTTTTTAAAAGCTAATAATAATAATTATGATGATGATGATGATGATGATAATAATAATAATAATAATAATAATAATGTTTTGTTTCATTATTTTCCTATCATAATAATAATATGATGTATTTTTTATATGCTCAGGTAATGAATCTTTTTTATTCTATTTATATTTGTAATAGATTTGTTTTTCAGTTTAATTTTTGCTATTGTAGGGTTTTTTCCTTCAGTTTTATTGATCCAACTATTCATTGTAAACATTTTTTTTTTGTTGCTTACATTTTTTTTTGTGTGTTACCATTATTTTTTAACAATGTAATACATAATTTTTACTATGTGTGTTTTTTTTCTATTAACAAAACAAAAGTATTGTAAATGCATAAACTCTGTGACCTATTGTAACCTTTTGTTTTTCTTTGTGAATAAAGTTCCTTTGAAACTTAATAATAATAATAATAATAATAATAATAATAATAATAATAATAATAATAATAATAATAATAATAATAATAATAATAATAATAATAATAATAATAATAATAATAATAATAATAATAATAATAATAATAATAATAATAATAATAATAATAATAATAATAATAATAATAATAATAATAATAATAATAATAATAATAATAATAATAATAATAATAATAATAATAATTCAATTCAATTCAATTCAATTCATTTATTTAAGTGCTAAACAACAGCATAAAGCCAATTACAGCTTGCACATACAATAAAAGTGAAAATAAAACATATAACATAAAATGAAAATATAAATGTATACATAATAAAGTAAAATTTAAAAGACAAAATCAAACTTCACATTTCAGTTTAACAAGATTACAAAATTTCTTATAATCAATGTCACACAGATTAAGGTTACTCCCAATTTGATTATATAAAGAGGGTAACCTAAATAAAGGAGAAAATTTAAGAATATTAGAATGGCATGTTTGAATCTGATATACACAAGTAGACCTAGTATCATAACTCAAAGACCTAACTGAGATAGTTGAAACTATATCTGATAAAATAACCTGTTTATTAACAATTTTATAAAAATATTTCAAATCCCTATACTTTCGTCTAGATGAAAGATTAATCATTTTACCCTCCCAAGAAACATATTTGAAAAACTTCTTTGAAATAGATTGCAACAAGTTACATCCTTGCAAAGAACTAGGGTTCCAAATTATTGAACCATATTCAATAATAGGAAGAACCAATGAAAAAAACAATTTCCATTTAGTATCATTACTGAACTGATAACCATGTCTAAGAATGGCACCCATAACTTTAAAAGCTTTACCAACAATCATTTCAAGATGAGGAATAAAAGATCCATTACAAGAAAACATAATTCCAAGATCTTTTTGGCATTTAACTGAAATAATTTTATGAGAATTGATATAATAATAAAACTGTAAAACTTCAGATTTTTTGGAATAAGAAATAAAGGAACATTTATCAAAATTAACTGTCATATTATTTGACTGACACCAAGCACTAAAGTTATCAATATCCTTCTGAAGGAGAACACAATCGTTCACTGATACAATTCTTCTAAAAATCTTACAGTCATCAGCATAGCTTAACAGAAAAGAATATCTCAAGCAATCATTAAGATCATTAACGTAAACATTAAACAGCATGGGTGCTAAAATACTACCCTGTGGAACACCTAAATTGCATTCAAAATTAAATGAAACTTTATTATTGAATTTAATATATGCTGTACGACTACATAGAAATGATTGAAACCAATATACAAGTTTATTAGAGAAACCTATTTTATGTAATTTATGAAGTAAAACACTGTGATCAACTTTATCAAAGGCTTTTGACAAATCAAAATAAATAACATCTAGTCTTTGACGATCTTCAATAGCATGAGCTATATGATCATAAATTGTCAGTAGATTACTATCAATTGATCTATTAGGACTAAAACCATGTTGAGAAGAAGAAATTATCTTACCCACATCTGAAATAATTTTATTATAAATACATCTCTCAAAAATTCTTGCAATGGTATGCAAAACAGAAATCGGTCTATAATTAGAAACACAATTTCGATCACCATTTTTGAAGATTGGAACCATTTTAGCACATTTCAAAACACTAGGAAAAGTACAAGAATTAAGAGACAGATTAAAGACAAAGGCAAGAGGTACTTCAATAAATTCGGCTAGCCCCTTATAAATTAAAGAAGGAATATTATCACATCCTAAACTAGAGTGAGTCTTAAGCCTCCTAATAGCTATAATAACATCTTCCCTAGAGATATGATCAATTGTACATTTAGCACTAGACAAATTGCCAGGAAATGTAATTTTAGAATCAATCCCATGTTGTGAAAAGTATAACTCTGCAAAATGTTTAGAAAAATCATCTGCATTTAATGCAGAACCGTGAGTCATTTGAACCTTTTTCTTACCCAAGCCTGAATTATTAACAAAATTCCAGAATTCTCTAGGATTAGAAGAAATATTAATTTCAATTTGTTTTATATACTCTTGTAAATCTCGTTTATAGATATATTTAGCCAATCTTCTAAAATTGATAAAATTATTGTAATAAATTATATTCTGTATCTTGAAATAGAGTCTATGATGGTAAGATTTCCTTTTAATAATCTTAATAAGAGTATATGAAAACCACAGAGGATAACCTTTGTTAAACGATAATTTATTAGGAATATATACATCAATAAAACCATTAAAAATTTTCAAAAAATAATCCAAGCAAAAATTCACATCATTAATTGAGTACATATTATTCCAATCAACTTCAGAAAATTTTCTACAAAGATCAACATAATTACCCCTCCCATAATCCCTTTTCACAACATTAGAACAAGTAATTTTAGAATAACACATCTTAATATAAAATTCGATAGGTGGATGATGAACATCAATTGGAAAAGAAACAGAAACAAAGTGAAAATTACTAACTATTGGTACATTACAAAGAACACAATCTAAAGTACGCTGAAAACTATTAACAACAGGGTTATATTGTTGAAGCCAAAAAAATTTGCAAAATCTAAGCATTCTTAAAGCTTTCTGATAATAATAATAATAATAATACATAATAATATTACCATAATAATAAATCAGGAATAATAATAATAATCAACAATAATAATAATAATAATAATCTAATCAATAATAATATTCCAAGTGCTGTCAACAAGTAATCAAGCTCTAAAAATGCATATCAACAATTATTTATGAATTTGAAACCACAGTAAACATACCTAAACAATATACAAGCAAATACACATATTGGAATATCTATGATCTCACAAATGAAATAAATAACATTAATAATGTAACACCAATGTTAGGGACAAACAACAAAAGATTACTAAAAGATTATAAAAATGGGCTCTGGAACCAAAATTTTTGACTTCATATTCTAAATTAAATCTCACTGCCATACCTAAAACCTATTATACTCTATTATCAGGAAAGAACAATCACGAAAATCCTGTTGATGTAACTAAGTCATCTAGTAGAAGAATACTCTAAATCAAAATGCTCTATTCCAAAGAATTGCATTAGAATTCACACAATTAATTCTGACACCTACAGAAAACCTAACATATCAATTAAACAAGACAGTCCTACCATACTAAATTACAAAATCAATACAAAACAAATAAATGAAGCCGATATCAAGTAAAGAACATTGTAAGTAGTACAAGGTGATTTTATATAAGAATAACACCAGGCATCATCCAGCAAACTCAAAGAAAATTAAGAAATCAAAGAAACCAAGAGAAAATCAATAAACCCCCACTTACATACCACTAAAGTCTTAAAGAAATAGCAACAAGTGCCATAAAAAAACACTAAGGATCGACAAAAACCACTAGAGAAAAACTTTTCATAATTCGCAGAGATTAATTCATTATGTTTATAAGCTATAAATGCAAAGAGATAATCAAAAGCACGAAGATTCTCACCAGGTATTATCATATTAATTTAAGGACATCACTGATCACTAAATCTCAAACGATTCTCAAGAAAGCCTTAATATTATACTGAATTAAGACTCACTAGTATTGTTATGAAGCAAAATATTTATTACATTGTTGTATTAAAATTATGTAATAACACTTATTATGAACCTTTTATAGAATCAATACCAAACCCCTTTTTACAGGCTAGTCATACCTATTTTTATGATGATGATGATGATGATAATAATAATAATCATAATAATAATACCAATAATAACCTCATTATCAATAATAATTGTTATATTTTGAGTAATGCAAATAATTTTCTCTATGAGTAATAATAATATCATGCATTCTTTATATGCTCAGGTAATGAATTTTTTTTTCTGTTTATATTTGATTTAGAAAAGTCTATCAGTAAAATTACTACTATACTTTTTGAAACAGAAGTGAATATCCATCCTTCAATATATACTTTTTATCCGGAATATTCATTATAATATCCCAGTTATGATTATTAACAGAAAAGCCAGAAAACTTGTTAAATTTTTTGTGTCACCATTATTTTTTAACAAATGTATTAGATAATTTATTAGACTACCTATAAATTTTATTTCTATTAACAATAACAATAGTATTGTATAATACATAATAATAATAATAACCTAATAGTAACTAATAATATTATTTATGAATAATAGTTACTAATAATAACTTAATAATAATAATAATAATAATAATAATAATAATAATAATAATAATAATAATAATAATAATAATAATAATAATAATAATAATAATAATAATAATAATAATAATAATAATAATAATAATAATAATAATAATAATAATAATAATAATAATAATAATAATAATAATAATAATAATAATAATAATAATAATAATAATAATAATAATAATAATAATAATAATAATAATAATAATAATAATAATAGGTTTGATGATCGTAGATATCGGTAGGATATATTATATATTTCTAGTAATAATAAAACTAAAAAAATTTTATTTAAAATAAACCGTATTGTCTCTAAGCAACCCAATATTCAGTATATATAGTTTTTTAAACTTAAGAAAACTCCTCCGACGAGGAATTTGTGTGCAAGCGGTTTTTTTTTACTTCAATATGGCGATCTCTTTGAACGCAGCAAGCATTTCTTATGCTGACGCAATCAAAGCATCCACTAAAAAAGGAGATTTTCCTCAGAACGTGGGAAAAAATCAAGCTCCAGTTTCAAGATTTCGTCGTTCAACAATAAATGATCTAATGAAACTAGATGTGATTTCAGAATCTGACCCATTACCAGTTAACGTAATAGAAGAAGAGATCTGGACTAATGAAAGTCTATTAAAAATTTCTGAACGCTTTAATACGACCATCCCACGTGACCTGTTTATGTCGTTTAAACGTTTCTTTACTGACCGGTCTGTTATCCTTGCAATTACAGATATAAATTGTTCGCTGTATAGATTTCCTAAGGATTTGCTATACGAAGAATTAAGCACAAATAATTTATGGGATTCTATATTGCGCATAGCAGATCATCCAAATCCTCGCTATCTTGCTATTGAATTCTATAGCGAAGAACAAAAAAACAAATTTGATAAAACAATTAAAACGTTAGGGAAATATGCTTTAGTAAAAGTTAACCAATATAGAGAAAATTTTATTACCGGCACAATCAAAAATACGTACTTTAACTATACAATAAATGACCTCAATAAATTAATGCAACCGTTCGGAGTTGTTGTTGCCTTTCAACCTATATATTTAAAAGGAACTCCGATACCGATCTATGGAAACAGTTATCATTTTAAAGTTAAATTAAATCAAAACGTAAATCCAAATGATATTCCCACTCTTATAACCGATCACGAAGCGACGCTACTCTTAATAATTCATGGACTTAAACCGCAATGTTTTCACTGCAAACAACGAGGGCATATTATAAATGCATGCCCAAAACTTAAATGTAAACACTGTGATATGAGAGCAACCTCAAGTCATCAATGTGGAAATGCGCCAGTAAATAACACAGATTTCACTCCTCAACCGATAAGTGAATCAACTACAATTTGCTATCAAAATAATCCAATTAATGACGATGTAACAGACGATCTATACATCACCAGAGAGCAATCAGTAAATGACGAAAGTGAATCAATTTTACCCGAAAATCAATCACGGAATGACGAGGATAAACCAGTGTTACAAGAAAATAGCCCATCTCAACAAGAATTATTAAAAAGTGATTGCCAAAATCACAAACAATCAAAAACACCCCTTAACAAAACTTTGCAAGATATTATAGACTATCTAGTGCCTTGCTTGCCACCTACAGACCCGAAAATAAATGACACTGCCAACCGAAAACCAGGCAGACCGCGAAGCAAACGTAGAAAAAATGCAGCAGTGCCTATTGATCTTAGTGAAGATGATATGCCCCAGACATTAGATCATAAAAAAAAATAAGAAAAGCAAATATGAGTTCAACGGATACCGAGTTTGAATACACTTCAGATGAAGACCTTAGCACCAATAAAAAAGCAAATGTGCAAAAATTATCACAGGAGGGAGGAAGTAGAACCTCCAGACATAAAAATTCTTTGTCATAATTTGTGCAAGTTATCTAAACTATATAAAATTATAATCTAATTACTACATCAGGTGTGTTCTGTTTTTATTGAGTGAAACTATAATGAATATAAAAATAGCATCATTAAACATCCGTGGATTAAACTCACCGGGAAAAAACTATCAATTAATAAAATGGCTTGAAATTATACAACCTCATTTGCTAGGGTTACTTGAAACAAAAATTTATAATAAATCTCAGATTAATCCATCTAACTATCTTAATAATCAAGGATACTCAGCATTCTCCCAAGCATCATTTTCACCCTCAGCAGGAACAGGAGTAGTAGTAATGAAAACCTGCCCCTTCTATTCATTCAAAATAATATATATAGATGCACACATATTAATTATAACACTATATGATAAAACAGTTACATTGAATGTAGCATTTGTTTATTTACCTCCAAATCACACAGTAATTAATAAAGTCATTCAAATTATAAATTCCAAAATAGCATCCTCATCACATCCATTAATTTTACTTGGTGATTTCAACATGTCATACAATGAGTTTGTCACAAAATGGTTGCACTTACTAGCCATACCACTCATGAGTGGAGAAGGCTATCTCCCACAGAATTCAGTAACATTTAATAATGGCAGGTTTTCATCATTAATTGACCTGGTCTTCTACTCACCAGTGTTACATCACATGATCAGCCTAACAATAAAAAACTCATCATTATCAGACCATTCTGCAATTATTGTTTCACTAAAGAATGATTTTATATACAGATCAATAACATCTATTGGAAACACAATTAGAGTGCTTCTTCCATGTCGAACCCCAGAATATTTATTCTCAGAAATATATATATATATCTTCAAACTTCGAGACATTGAAATGGATCCAGTGCAAACATGGATTGCCTTTGTTAACATTATTTCATATACAATTGATGTCATAACAAGGGCTACCCCAGCCCCTTCAAGGCTTCTAGCTCTTGTAGATGAAACACACAAAAGAATCACAAACAGTACTACAAATAAACAAGGCTGTTCAAATGTGATTGCCCTGAAGAAACTTTATAAATCAGTCTCTGAAGAACTTAAAGAATACCTGGCAATTAAAAAAAGAAAACTCTTTTTGACACAGACACACACATGGTCCAGACACTATATTCGCTGGGCACTGGGACAAAAGCCATCAACTCGCATACCGACAGCAATTAAAATACAAGAAGATATAATTTCTGGTTACAACATGTTGCTACCCCTCTACACACATTTCAAATCCAAACTTCAAGAGAAGAAAAAATTCAGCCCTGCGCCATTTTTTCTCGGTGAGCCAGAAGAAAATATAGTATTTACTCCCAAAGACTTTATTCAAAAATTAGCATCAACCCCAAACTCCAGTCACCCAGGAATGCATGGTATACCTTGCTTTGTATTCAAGCATTTAGAAAATTTTACTGCTCAGTATCTGTGTAATCTAGCAAACTTTCTAACAAAAAAGATCCATCATATACATGGATTATACCCTATTTTACTAGTACCATTTATCAAAACACATGAAAAAATAACCACACTAAACAATCTAAGGCCCATATCAATGAGCCCTCTGGGTATCAAACTGCTGGAGTCAATCATTAAAGACAAAATAGAACCCTATATCATACCTATACTATCTAAAATGCAGTTTGCTAAGAAAGGCTCATCTACAATGCAAGCAGCCTTTCTATTCAAAACAGTTATTGATTCTGTCAGAAATAATAAAAAATATAGTCCAGTTGTAATCCAACTGGATATAAAATCAGCATTTGATATGATTCCAATTGAACTCCTTGTTGAAGCATTGACAGACACAACAATACCAAGATCCTTAATATATTTAGTCACCAATCTTCTATTAAGTCGAGAAATACATATTACACTTAATGGTCAGAAGTCCCCCTCTTTTGTACCTCACTGTTCAATTCCACAAGGTTCACCACTAAGTGCTCTTTTTTTTACTTTCTATATCAATCCCTTACTGAATATGATAGAAAAAGAATTATCAGGCATATACATACCTGGTCTAAAAGCAAACATCTCTTGTATTGCCTACATGGATGATGTCTCGATTTTTTTAACTTCTAAAAAACAGATCCCAACTCTATTGAAAATTCTTAATTCATACACTAATAAATACAAGCTGGAGTTTAACATGGATAAATCTTCTGCATGGTCAATATATATGGGACAATTTCACACACAACATTTTAAAGGAAAACCCAGCTCTTTTGTGGGATTCCCCTTCTATTTGAGCAATCTAGAAATGCGTCGACAAATACAAGACAAAATTAAAAATAAAATAGAAAATATAATTGATTCACTATCAAAATCTTACCTTTCACTGTATTCAAAAGTATCCCTGTTTAATCTATTAATTATGACTCGAATCACATACTATTCTCCAATAATACTATACACTAAATCTTTTACTAGTAAAATAAACTCGTTATGTAGAAAGTTGCTGTGGGGAAAAAAGATTGTTTCGGTTTCACTAAAACGTATTCAAGCTCCTCTAATACAAAATGGTTTAGGACTACATTCAATACATATTTTTAACATTCAAAAGACATTAAATCTCATTTCTGCATGTACTTATTTATTTCCATACATGAAAGTGTTCTTCAAGATTACCCCAACAGATAAACCACCACCAACCAATGGATATTGGAAAACCTTGCTTACACTAATTCTTAACATTCCAAACATTATTTTTTCACCACCGCAAGATAAATTTAAATATTGGGATGTATACCAGATAATTTGCTCTCCCCTAAATGATAAAAAACCAATTTTAAACATTAATAATAGACAACTAACCCGAAAATTTAAATTCTGGTCATTAGAACCCAAATATTATGATTTTCTACTCAAATTAAATCTTGAAGCATTGCCAACATTACACTTTTGTAGATATAGAAGGCATTACATAAATACAGAAGACATATGCTGGTTGTGTCATAGAGAAACTGAGACACAAGAACATTTTCTTTTTACCTGCCCAGTATTTGATAATATTCGTTCATCCATACCATCATTGTACAAACAAAGAAATTGTGACATTCAAATCCTTTTACAATCATTTATTAAGGGTAGCTACCCACATATTCGAGCAAGTACTTTTATATTGTTTTCACTATGGTGTACAAGATGCTCCTTCATGTACAACAATAATCCAAGAAGACATCCAAACACATTCTGGAACAAAATGGAACAGCTCCGCTTAAGGGATGAAAAAATTGTATCCCAAAAGATGTACACAGCCACTTGGTCAATATTACAACAGCGCTCAAAATTATAGAGAAAAAAAAAAGACTAATAAAAAACAGAACTAAGAGCTTTACAAGTGCACAAAACTAATTGGATGTATATATTTTAAAGAAAATAATGTAAACTCAAATTTGTAAACCACATGCATATCCTTTGTCTTTGTTACCCCCCCCCCCCAATTACAATTTTCAACTTATTTATACTGACTTCAATTCATCTGCATGTGGTAAAATAGTTATAAATGTAACCTTTTCTTGTTATATTCAATAAAGTCCTTTTGAAAGATA